>JAVKPL010002867.1:0-19102 GCA_032173675.1 Gastrolobium villosum
GAAGATTTTTGACGGAAAATGGATTCCGTCGAAGATTTTTGACGGTAAAAGAATTCCGTCGAAAATGGATGAATAAAATAAATGCAAAAGAAATTGAATTTATGAAGTTTTTCGACGAAAAATGGATTCCGTCGAAGATTTTTGACGAAAAATGTACTCCGTCGAAAACGGATGAATAAAATAAATGCAAAAGAAATTAATTTTGTGAAGTTTTTCGACGGAAAACGTATTCCGTCGATAACAGATGAATAAAATAAATGCAAAAGAAATTGATTTTGTGAAGTTTTTCGACGGAAAATGGATTCCGTTGAAGATTTTTGACGGAAAATGGATTTCGTCGAAGATTTTTGACGTAAAATGAATTCCATCGAAAATGGATGAATTAAATTAATGCAAACGAAATTTATTTTGTGAAGTTTTTCGACGGAAAATGAATTCCGTCGAAAATGGGTGAATAAAATAAATGCAAAATAAATTGATATTGTGAAATTTTTAGATGGAAAACGGATTCCGTCGAAAATGGATGAATAAAATAAATGCAAAAGAAATTGATTTTATGAAGTTTTTCGACGGAAAATGGATTCCGTCGAAGATTTTGGACGGAAAATGTATTCCGTCGAAAATGGATGAATTAAATTCATGCAAAAGAAATTGATTTTGTGAAGTTTTTCGACGGAAAATGGATTCCGTAGAATATTTTTGACGGAAAATGGATTCCGTCGAAGTTTTTGGACGGAAAATGAATTCCATAAAAAATGGATGAATAAAATAAATGCGAAAGAAATTAATTTTGTGAAGTTTTTCGACGGAAAATGGATTCCGTCGAAGATTTTTGACAGAAAATGAATTCCGTTGAAAATGGATGAATAAAATAAATGCAAAAAAATTTTATTTTGTGAAGTTTTTCGACGGAAAATGGATTCGGAAGAAGATTTTTGACTGAAAATAGATTCTATCGAAGATTTTTGACGGATAATTAATTCCATCGAAAACAGATGAAAAAAATAAATGCAAAAGAAATTGATTTTGTGAAGTTTTTAGACAGAAAATGGAAATCCGTCGAAGATTTTTGACGCAAAATGTATTCCGTCGAAAATACATGAATAAAATTATTGCAAAAGAAATTTATTTTGTGAAGTTTTTCGAAGGAAAACGAATTCCGTCGAAAACAGATTAATAAAATAAATGCAAAACAAATTGATTTTGTGTTGTTTTTCGAAGGAATATGGATTCCGTTGAAAACGGATGAATAAAATAAATGGATAAGAAATTGATTTTGTGAAGTTTTTCGACGAAAAAGAAAATCCGTCGAAGATTTTTGACGGAAAATGAATTCCGTCGAAAACGGATGAATAAAATAAATTGGAAAATAATTTGATTTTGTAAAGTTTTTCGAAGGAAAATGGATTCCGTCGAAAATGGATGAATAAAATAAATGCAAAAGAAATTGATTTTATGAAGTTTTTCGACGGAAAATGGATTCTGTCGAAGATTTTTGACGGAAAATGAATTCCGTTGAAAATGGATGAATAAAATAAATGCAAAAGAAATTAATTTTGTGAAGTTTTTGTGACGGAAAACGTATTCCGTCGATAACGGATGAATAAAATAAATGCAAAAGAAATTGATTTTGTGAAGTTTTTCGACGGAAAATGGATTCCGTAGAAGATTTTTGACGGAAAATGGATTCCGTCAAAGATTTTTGACGGAAAATGAATTCCTTCGAAACCGGATGAATAAAAAAATGAAAAAGAAATTGATTTTGTGAAGTTTTTCGACGGAAAAGGGATTTCGTCGAAGATTTTTGACGGAAAATGAATTTCGTCGAAAATGGATGAATAAAATAAATGCAAAGGAAATTGATTTTGTAAGTTTTTCGACAGAAAATGGATTCCGTCGAAAATGGATGAATTAAATTAATGCAAAAGAAATTTATTTTGTGATGTTTTTCGACGGAAAATGAATTCCGTCGAAAATGGATGAATAAAATAAATGCAAAATAAATTGATATTGTGAAATTTTTAGATGGAAAACGGATTCCGTGGAAAAGGATGATTAAAATAAATGCAAAAGAAATTGATTTTATGAAATTTTTCGACGCAATATGGATTCCGTCGAAGATTTTTGACGGAAAATGAATTCCGTTGAAAATGGATGAATAAAATAAATGCAAAAGAAATTGATTTTATGAATTTTTCGACGAAAATTGGATTCCGTTGAAGATTTTTGACGAAAAATGTATTCCGTCGAGAACGGATGAATAAAATAAATGCAAAAGAAATTGATATTGTAAAGTTTTTTGACGGAAAATTTTGTCGATGGGAAAACGGATTCCATCGAAAACGGATGAATAAAATCAATGCAAAAGAAATCGATTTTGTGAAGTTTTTCGACGGAAAATGGATTCCGTAAAAAATGGATGAATAAAATAAATGCAAAAGAAATTGATTTTGTGAAGTTTTTCGACGGAAAATGGATTCCGTCGAAGATTTTGGACGGAAAATGAATTCCGTCGAAAATTGATGAATAAAATAAATGCAAAAGAAATTGATTTTGTGAAGTTTTTCGAAGGAAAATAGATTCCGTCGAAGATTTTTGACGGAAAATGAATTCCGTCGAAAATGGATGAATAAAATGAATGCAAAAGATATTGATTTTATGAAGTTTTTCGACGAAAAATGGATTCCGTCGTAGATTTTTTACGAAAAATATAACACCTCGGAAAATTAAATGTGAAATTATGTGATAAAATATGGGATTAAGAGGGAAAGATTAGTGAAAATCCGAGAATTAGGGCCAAAATGGGCAAAAAGGGCAAAATGGTAATTTGCCAAAGACGTGAACCGAGGCATGAAAAATGGAGTTAGAGATTTAATATGACAAAAATAATGTTGGAAATGGAATCAGGACGGAAAATTGAGTGAGTAGGCAAAATTGTGAAAAAGTGATGAATAGTGATTTTTTTAAGTGAAAGATACTGCGGTATGAGTGTACCGATAAGTGTGAAATTTTTATCAATATTTTGAGGAAAGAAAAATATGTCATGGACTGGAAAAATGTGTAGATTAAGAATTTGTGATCATAATTTTTATCGGGATTAAAGTTAAAACGCGTGTGGGACCCGCGGGTGGTTTAAGTGACTTGAAAGTCACAAATGCATAGCATTCTCTCCCCTCCCTCTCTTCTTTTTCCCGTGGAGGTGCAGCATCCATGGCCAAAAATGGCTCCAAATCCTTTTATTGGTTACTTGCTCATTTCTCAACCAAATCAAGTGATCTTTGGCTTGAAACTTGATGCAAACAACCTTCCAAAGCCATTGGTAACACTTAGAAGCCTTGAATCAACCTCCTTGCTGCGTTTTTGAGCAAAATCAGATTCGACCCACATGAGTTTTTGGAGTTTTCTTGGAGTTTTGATCTTCTAATGGTTTAGTGAAGCCTTGGTGGTGATCATACAACACATTGTGAGTATATTTGTGGTATTTTGATGGTTGATTTCATAGATCTAGAAATTTATGTTCAAACCTTTGATTCTAGATGTGTGATGATAGAGAGCTCAAATGGAAAAATGCTATTAGATGAAAATGCCTTAGAATGATGCATGAAAGCTAGAAATGCTATGATAAATTTTGGTGAAAAAGTTAGGTTTTTAACTTAGGAAAAATTTGTGGAAATTTCATGAAAATGGGTAAGTGATGTAATTGAATAATTGAATGGTGGACCGTTGGTATAGGTTGATAATATGATTACATGATTAGTATGAGTGTTAAAATGAATTGGAAAAGCCTTGGGGCATACCTTGTGAGGAATCCGAATTATGATGAAAATTGAGGAAAAATGATATAAGAATGATGTAATGAAAGTTGAATGATTGAAAATGATGTTTAATTGGATGATAGTATAGCGTGGTAAAGTGGAATGAGAAGAAAGAATGTGTGATTCATGATATAATTGGTAATTTGATCTATAAAAGAGATTGAAGTAAAATGAATGAGTATTTGAGATTTAATGTTTCATTTGGAAATGGATTGATAATCATGTTGTGGATTATCTAGGTTGCCTCTTTTGGACGCTTTGGAAGCGGGTAAGCTTGGAGCTTACGTTTGGAGCATGGGCTCGGTATTGAGGTAACCATTGGAACTGGGGTTTAGCCCTTGTGTGCTCCACCACACCTAGTGGATGGTTGTGGTTGGATTATGTGGTTATGACATTGTGTGATTGCCTGCTTGTATGCATATTGCTTGATTTTGTGAAAATTGTTTGGTCACTGGCCAGTTGACGTGTGTGGAGTTTGGACATCCGCTGGGTTCGTCCTTGTGAGAATGCCAGTCGGGTTTTGCCGTGGAGTCGACTCTGGGAGCGGCGCCAGGATGATCCAAACGGGGACGTCCGCCGGATAGGGCTCATGAGGAGTTCCGGTTGGGTATTGCCATGGAGTCTTCTCAACCATGGGAGAGGCGCCAGGACTGTCTCGGGAGTTATATGATGGAGTCCTTGAACATGAATCCATGAGTGGATGTTCTCGGGTTGTCTCCAGTTGATGGGTGATATTGTATTACATGCATATTATATGATGTTGTATTTGCACATTGAGTGAGCCATGGGGTGGAGAAACCTCCAGGGCCCTTGGTTTACTGAGATATATTTATATATCTCACCCCGTGTTTTGGGGCATCATTTCAAGTCAGGTTGAGCCTGGAAGAGTGGAGCATGAGGTGCATGTTGGAGGCACAACATGTTGAGGACTTGGTTGAGAAACATCTTGCATATGATGTATGCTTTAGACTTAGGTCATGAATCTATGCATGTTGAAAATGCCATGCTTAGTAAGCTCATGAACACATGTTAGATCCTTCAATATGATGTATATGTAGGACATGAGAATATATTGTATATTTGAGTGAGCATGGGACTTGTCCATTGCCACATTCATTGTAATTGAAGTCTTGGTGAATATGTTGTAAAATGGACCATATTTGATGTAAATTGGCCATTATATTAAAGACTATGTAAATGTTGCATAATTGAATGAAAATGCATGTTTGAAGGGGCCTAGTGCCTAGATTAGAGTATGTTTAAGTGTTGTGTGGAGTACTAAGGTGTTTGGGATGGATTACACAACCCTTCTTGGGCTTAAAATGCTGTAATCTGTCATTTTTACTGCATAGTAATCGATTACCCAAGCATGGTAATCGATTACCATGCAACAGGGGACGAAATTTGGCTACTGTCTTCACTGGTAATCGATTACTGAGGCTTGGTAATCGATTACCATGTGAGGTAATCGATTACCCAAGCTTGGTAATCGATTACCAGAACAGAGGATGTGAAAAATTGGCTACTGCCTCATTTTTGACAGGTGGTAATCGATTACCACCCACTGGTAATCGATTACCACTGTGTAAATTTTGAAAATTTAAGTTTTTCTAGACTAAAAGAAAGGGGTTTAACTTGATGGGTAGAACTCCAAATGATTCGTGGTTTGAAACCACGCGTAGCTTACGTAAAGGGCTAGAACTTGGTAAGAAAGGAGAATGAGTTGATGGGTTTAAAATGAGTTGAATAAAAAGAAAAGTTTAGTGTTGTTGTTAAGCTAGATGCTTCCGCGTATGGCATTTACAATTATAGTGTTGCTTTAATTGATTACGGAAAAGGTTATGGTTATGAAAAGAGAATATGATGAAAGGAAAAAGTTTGCCCGTAATTTAATTAACCCAATTACTGTGATTGTAACTGCGCTTAATATCATAATCAATGTTAACAATGCCGGTACGTAACGGGCTGTTACAGAAAACGTATTCCGTCGAAAATGGATGAATTAAATTAATGCAAAAGAAATTTATTTTGTGAAGTTTTTCGACGGAAAATGAATTTCGTCGAAAATGGATGAATAAAATAAATGCAAAATAAATTGATATTGTGAAATTTTTAGATGGAAAACGGATTCCGTCGAAAATGGATGAATAAAATAAATGCAAAAGAAATTGATTTTATGAAATTTTTCGACGAAATATGGATTCCGTCGAAGATTTTTGACGGAAAATGAATTCCGTTGAAAATGGATGAATAAAATAAATGCAAAAGAAATTGATTTTGTGAAGTTTTTCGACGGAAAATGGATTCCGTCGAAAATGGATGAATAAAATAAATGCCAAAGAAATTGATTTTGTGAAGTTTTTCGACGAAAAATGGATTCCGCCGAAGATTTTTGACGGAAAATGAATTCCGTCGAAAATGGATGAATAAAATAAATGCAAAAGAAATTGATTTTGTGAAGTTTTTCGAAGGAAAATAGATTCCGTCGAAGATTTTTGACGGTAAAAGAATTCCGTCGAAAATGGATGAATAAAATAAATGCAAAAGAAATTGATTTTATGAAGTTTTTCGACGAAAAATGGATTCCGTCGAAGATTTTTGACGAAAAATGTACTCCGTCGAAAACGGATGAATAAAATAAATGCAAAAGAAATTAATTTTGTGATGTTTTTCGACGGAAAACGTATTCCGTCGATAACAGATGAATAAAATAAATGCAAAAGAAATTGATTTTGTGAAGTTTTTCGACGGGAAATGGATTCCGTTGAAGATTTTTGACGGAAAATGGATTTCGTCGAAGATTTTGGACGGAAAATGAATTCCATCGAAACCGGATGAATAAAAAAATGCAAAAGAAATTGATTTTGTGAAGATTTTCGACGGAAAATGGATTCCGTCGAAGAATTTTGACGGAAAATGGATTCCGTCGAATATTTTTATCGGAAAATGGATTCCGTCGAAGATTTTTGACGGAAAATGTATTCCGTCGAAAATGGATGAATTAAATTAATGCAAAAGAAATTTATTTTGTGAAGTTTTTCGACGGAAAATGAATTCCGTCGAAAATGGGTGAATAAAATAAATGCAGAATAAATTGATATTGTGAAATTTTTAGACGGAAAGATTTTGGACGGAAAATGAATTCCGTCGAAAATGGATGAATAAAATAAATGCAAAAGAAATTGATTTTATGAAATTTTTCGACGAAATATGGATTCCGTCGAAGATTTTTGACGGAAAAAGAATTCCGTCGAAAATAGATTAATAAAATAAATGCAAAAGAAATTGATTTTGTGAATTTTTTCGACGGAAAATATAACACCTCACAATTCTAAAATAAGTAATTAAAGTGTTAAGTGAGAAATTAAGTGAAGGATTAGTGAAAATCCCAAAGAATAGGCCAAAATACAAAGAAAGGGCAAAACGGTAATTAGCCAACACGCAACCCTAGGAAGGTAAAAATTGAGCAGGAGGTCTCAGATGATAAAAATAAGCCTGGAAATGGATTCAAAACAAAAAATTGAGTGGATAGGCAAGTTTCAGAAAAATCAGTGAATAGTGTTTTTCGCGGGTAAAAATACCGCAGTCAGATTGCACCGTAAAACGTGCCAGTGGAATTTTGAGCTCTAGGTTTCAAATATTGATTTTAAATGGTCCATAGAAATAGGAAATATGATTTTTGATAATATTTGAGGGATTTAAGTCAATTTGTGGAAGTTTGTCAACGGAGCGCGCTGTACCTTAGAGCAGTGTTTTTCCGAACAACCGGAAAGCTCCAAATTTATCTGAATGATTAAAATTAAAGGATTTTGTTAAGATAAAAAAATTATAATTTCTCATTAGGTTTTTAAATTGTGAATTTTAGTGATGATCGGAGGGAAATTCGGGTGAGTTTTAAATCGCGTGGGAACCGTTTCCACTTAAAAATCACTTAAAGCCACTATTCATCACCCTCACCCTCACCATTTCTCTCTCTTCCCTTGCGCACACAGCCCCCCTTTCTTCCCTTTTATGCAGATTTTTCCCCCTCCCCTAAACCAAGCAATAATCCACCAAATCCAACAAAGTTTGTGTTGAATCTTGATGGAAAACACCTCCTAAACCCATTGGTAGCCTTGGTTAGCCTTGAAATTGAGTGTGTGAGGAGATCCATGCCCATTTAGGCCGCGGTTTGCAAGAAGAAAAGGGTGATCATGTTGATTTTAAATGCTCCAATGGTGGAGTATACTTAGGTGGAGCCTTATACCGTTCAATTGGGTGAGTTATTTCAACATTTCATTGGTTGATTTTTGAATTTGGATTATGGACCCTAAAGAGGGATTTTGTGATATGTTGTGTTAGAGAGCTCAAATGGAAAATGTCTATTAGATGATAATGTCTTAGAATGATGTATTAATGCTAGAAATGCAATGAAAATTTTAAGCGAAAAAAATGGATTTTTAACTTAGGAAAAATTGATGCATGAAATGGAATTTTTGAGTTTTGTGTTAATGTGTGGTATAGTGAATTGTAGTGTGATTATATGATGTTAGGAAGTGATTATGTGAGTTGTGGGCCATAGGAATTGAGTGGAAATCCTTGGTTTGGACTAACCAAGATTAGGCCATTTATGTACAATTGAGCAAATGGATGTGTTAGAACACTTTGGTGTTGTGTTGTGTGATGGAAAATTTATTAGATGGGTTGTGTGGTGATTGGCATGTGGAAGAATCAATGTAAAAATGATAAGTGTTGAAAGTGGCAAAATGTGCCTAAAGTGTAATAATTCGCAAAACGATGCGAAAAAGTCGTAAAACCGTAAAACGGCGATTGAACTAGCCTTTGGGTAACCTAAGTAAGTGAAATAAAATGAGAAAGAAAATTTAGAAAAATAAAACCTAAATTAACCCTTGTATGGCCGAACCTTAGGGGGGGAGAGGAGGAAATTTGACGTTTTTGCGTTTCGACGTATTGTGACTGAAACTGACGGTCGTGCATGGTTGTACAGGTTGCCGTACGTGGACATAGACTTGGAACAGTGAAACAGTGGATTGCCCTTGGTCCTGGATCAAGTGGATTGAGGTAAGTGTTGTGGTTTACAAATGTACGTTGAAATTCATGAGTGGATTCAAAGTTCTAATTGGGGGGAATTGTCCTCTTTGTAGGCGTTCCCTGTTAAGCGCTGCAAGTGGAGTCTGCGGAGCCTTGTTAAAAGAAAGAAAGAAAGGTAACCTCTTGGTACTGGGGCTTGTTCCCCTTCTGTGTTCCACCTTGCTAGTTGATGGCAATGGTAGGAAGTGTGTATGAGTAGTGTAGAACAGCATGAGCATGCATGTGCATTATCACAGTGGGTACTTATGTACCAGATCTCTGGCCAGTAGATATTTTTTTAGCCTTCGGGCAAGTGTTCCGGACTGCCACTGGATAGGTCTCCGAGAGGGAGTTCCAGTTGACCCAGGGTCGTGGTGTGTTATCCGGATAGGAGCACACTAGGTTGTCTCGGGTGTATATGGTTGGAAGGGGTACCTTGGTGGGTTGTTCTATGAACACGCCAGGGGTAGTACCCATAGGCGTATAGCCGAGGACATGGCGTGGTATTGGTAGCTACCATCCCGCATGTCGTAGTTGTTCTGATATATCCCCCCTTTCTCTAAATCCCTTGCTTTATCCCGTTTTATAACAGTGGTGTTGTTTTTATGCTATTTGTATACATCGAAGTGAACCATTGGGTGGAGTTTTCTCCAGAACCTCTTGGTTACTGAGATATATCCGTATATCTCACCCCGTCTCGGGGCATTTATTTCAGGATGTACCAGTGGACACGGAGCAGCGGGCAAGAAGCCCGCATGATGACGAGTGGAGCAGTGGTGTATAGTGTACTTTTTGGTGGCCATTTGGCCCAGGCTAGACTTAGAGCATGAACATGTATATGTGTGTAGGTGGAGTCCATTAGCATTATGTTCATGTTATTTTGGCTAAGTTTAGTTTCATGTCATTTTAGTTATGTATGTATTTGGCAAGTGATGTTGTAATATGAAATATTTGTAGTTTAAAGTTAAAGTTGAAAATGTAAATGTAATCCAGTATTGTAAATGTACCGTGGATGTATGTAATGTGATGGAAGGGCTTTAGGCCTATTGTAGGTTTATGATTACTTGCATTATGGTTTATGCATGATGATGTTTATGTTTTCAGTGTTTATTGGATTGGGTTGTAAGTGCCCCAAGGCGTTGTTGGACCTTGTGTGTGCCACCCATTGGATTTTGCTGGATTTCAGGTGTAATAGTGGTGTTAAACAGGTTATGAAAATTTGGGGATTCTTGGAAATACAAAGGAAACTCTGGCGAATTTTCTGTAGAATTGGCAGTTTTTGGGTGAACTTTGGAGGAGCGTATCTCTCTCCATAGTGGTCCGATTGGGACGTGCCATACGCCATTTTGAAGCTTAGGATGTCCCCTACGTTGTGTCAAAAGCCTAGGTTCATTGGTGGTGTGCGCAGCCCATGAGGGCTGTTGTTACGCACTGCCCTGTTTCTGGCCAGCACCAGTGGGCAGATTCGGGTCTGTGTTGGGAAATTAATTCCCGCTTCGTTACTTGGTCAAATTAAGCGTACGATATATCAAATCGAAGTTTGAGGTGTCTAGTTTATGGTGTAAAATTTTGAGAGGCATTGTCCTTGTGGTTAGGTGCAGTTTATTCCGTGAAGTTTGGACGTTTTTAGACTGTTTCGGAGTTGGTAGACAATGTTGTTTGTCCAACTTCAAACGGCGATAACCGGAGCTCACGAGCTCGGAATCAAGTGTGTGATAGCTTGTTAGAAAGGTAATTGAATAAGGAAAAAGAATAACCTGGAGTTTAAGCTCGGATTTTTATTTTGGTGTTCGTAGAAAAACAATTAGCAAGTCCAGTTAAGTGGTAAAAACGTAAAAGTGAGGAATTGGCTAAGTGGGTTTATGGGAACCCCTTAGTTTCTTGTAGGTAATAAAATAAAGTGTATAAATAGTTAAGAAAGTCTTCCGCTAGTGTTTCAGTTACGGTCACAGCTTTTTATTATTACGCTTTTTATACTTTTACTGTTCGCGTAATAATCGGAAAAAGTTTATTCTCATTTTTATAAATGAACTGCTGTGATTGTAACTGCGCTTAATATCATAATTAATGTTAACAATACCGGTACGTAACGGGCTGTTACAGAAAATGGATTCCGTCGAAGATTTTTGACGGAAAATGTATTCCGTCGAAAATGGATGAATTAAATTCATGCAAAAGAAATTGATTTTGTGAAGTTTTTCGACGGAAAATGGATTCCGTGCAAAAGAATATTTTTGACGGAAAATGGATTCCGTCGAAGTTTTTGGACGGAAAATGAATTCCATCAAAAATGGATGAATAAAATAAATGCGAAAGAAATTAATTTTGTGAAGTTTTTCGACGGAAAATGGATTCCGTCGAAGATTTTTGACAGAAAATGAATTCCGTTGAAAATGGATGAATAAAATAAATGAAAAAAAAATTGATTTTGTGAAGTTTTTCGACGGAAAATGGATTCGGAAGAAGATTTTTGACTGAAAATAGATTCCTTCGAAGATTTCTGACAGATAATTAATTCCATCGAAAACAGATGAAAAAAATAAATGCAAAAGAAATTGATTTTGTGAAGTTTTTAGACAGAAAATGGAAATCCGTCGAAGATTTTTGACGGAAAATGTATTCCGTCGAAAATGCATGAATAAAATTATTGCAAAAGAAATTTATTTTGTGAAGTTTTTCGAAGGAAAACGAATTCCGTCGAAAATGGATTAATAAAATAAATGCAAAACAAATTGATTTTGTGTTGTTTTTCGAAGGAATATGGATTCCGTTGAAAATGGATGAATAAAATAAATGGATAAGAAATTGATTTTGTGAAGTTTTTCGACGAAAAAGAAAATCCGTCGAAGATTTTTGACGGAAAACTAATTCCGTCGAAAACGGATGAATAAAATAAATTGGAAAATAATTTGATTTTGTAAAGTTTTTCGAAGGAAAATGGATTCCGTCGAAAATGGATGAATAAAATAAATGCAAAAGAAATTGATTTTGTGAAGTTTTTCGACGGAAAATTCATTCTGTCGAAGATTTTTGATTGAAAATGAATTCCGTTGAAAATGGATGAATAAAATAAATGCAAAAGAAATTAATTTTGTGAAGTTTTTGTGACGGAAAACGTATTCCGTCGATAACGGATGAATAAAATAAATGCAAAAGAAATTCATTTTGTAAAGTTTTTCGACGGAAAATGGATTCCGTAGAAGATTTTTGACGGAAAATGAATTCCTTCGAAACCGGATGAATAAAAAAATGAAAAAGAAATTGATTTTGTGAAGTTTTTCGACGGAAAAGGGATTTCGTCGAAGATTTTTGACGGAAAATGAATTTCGTCGAAAATGGATGAATAAAATAAATGCAAAGGAAATTGATTTTGTAAGTTTTTCGACAGAAAATGGATTCCGTCGAAGATTTTTGACGGAAAATGTATTCCGTCGAAAATGGATGAATTAAATTAATGCAAAAGAAATTTATTTTGTGAAGTTTTTCGACGGAAAATGAATTCCGTCGAAAATGGATGAATAAAATAAATGCAAAATAAATTGATATTGTGAAATTTTTAGATGGAAAACGGATTCCGTCGAAAATGGATGATTAAAATAAATGCAAAAGAAATTGATTTTATGAAATTTTTCGACGAAATATGGATTCCGTCGAAGATTTTTGACGGAAAATGAATTCTGTTGAAAATGGATGAATAAAATAAATGCAAAAGAAATTGATTTTATGAATTTTTCGACGAAAATTGGATTCCGTTGAAGATTTTTGACGAAAAATGTATTCCGTCGAGAACGGATGAATAAAATAAATGCAAAAGAAATTGATTTTGTAAAGTTTTTTGACGGAAAATGGATTCCGTCGAAAACTGATGAATAAAATAAATGCAAAAGAAATTGATTTTTTAAAGTTTTTCGACGGAAAATGGCGAAAATGGATGAATAAAATAAATGCAAAAGAAATTGATTTTGTGAAGTTTTTCGACGGAAAATGGATTCCGTCGAAGATTTTGGACGGAAAATGAATTCCGTCGAAAATGGATGAATAAAATAAATGCAAAAGAAATTTATTTTGTGAAGTTTTTCGAAGGAAAATAGATTCCGTCGAAGATTTTTGACGGAAAATGAATTCCGTCGAAAATGGATGAATAAAATAAATGCAAAAGATATTGATTTTATGAAGTTTTTCGACGAAAAATGGATTCCGTCGAAGATTTTTGACGAAAAATGTACTCCGTCGAAAATGGATGAATAAAATAAATGCAAAAGAAATTGATTTTGTGATGATTTTTGACGGAAAATGAATTTCGTCGAAAATGGATGAATAAAATAAATGCAAAAGAAATTGATTTTGTGAAGTTTTTTGACGGAAAATGGATTTCGTCGAAGATTTTGGACGGAAAATGAATTCCGTCGAAAATGGATGGAAAAAATAAATGCAAAAGAAAATATTTTATGATGTTTTTTGATGAAAAATGGATTCCGTCGATGACTTTTGACGAAAGATGTATTCCGTCGAAAATGGATGAATAAAATAAATGCAAAAGAAATTGATTTTGTGAAGATTTTTGACGGAAAATGAATTCCGTCGAAAATGGATTAATAAAATAAATGCATAAGAAATTGATTTTGTGAAGTTTTTCGACGGAAAAAGAATATCGTCGAAAACGGATTAATAAAATAAATGCAAAAGAAATTGATTTTTTGAAGATTTTCGACGGAAAATGGATTCCGTAGAAGATATTTTATGGAAAATGGATTCCGTCGAAGATTTTTGACGAAAAATGAATTCCATCGAAAACGGATGAATAAAATAATTGCAAAAGAAATTGATTTTGTGAAGTTTTTCGACGGAAAATGGATTCCGTCGAAGATTTTTGACGGAAAATGTATTCCGTCGAAAATGGATGAATTAAATTAATGCAAAAGAAATTGGTTTTGTGAAGTTTTTCGACGGAAAACAAATTCCGTCGAAAACAGATGAAAAAAATATATGCAAAAGAAATTGATTTTGTGAAGTTTTTCGACGAAAAATGGATTCCGTAGAATATTTTTGACGGAAAATGGATTCCGTCGAAGTTTTTTGACGGAAAATGAATTCAATCAAAAACGGATGAATAAAATAAATGCAAAAGAAATTAATTTTGTGAAGTTTTTCGACGGAAAATGGATTCCGTAGAAGATTTTTGACGGAAAATGAATTCCGTCGAAAATGGATGAATAAAATAAATGCAAAAGAAATTGATTTTGTGAATTTTTTCGTCGGAAAATGGATTCCGTAGAACATTTTTGACGGAAAATGGATTCCGTCGAAGATTTTTGACGGAAAATGAATTCCATCGAAAACAGATGAATAAAATAAATGCAAAAGAAATCGATTTTGTGAAGTTTTTAGACAGAAAATGGTAATCCGTCGAAGATTTTTGACGAAAAATGTATTCCGTCGAAAATGGATGAATAAAATTATTGCAAAAGAAATTTATTTTGTGAAGTTTTTCGACGGAAAACGAATTCCGTCGAAAATGGATTAATAAAATAAATGCAAAAGAAATTGATTTTGTGAAGTTTTTTGACGGAAAATGGATTCCGTCGAAGAGATTTTTGACGGAAAATGTATTCCGTCGAAAATGGATGAATTAAATTCATGCAAAAGAAATTGATTTTGTGATGTTTTTTGACGGAAAACAAATTCCGTCGAAAACAGATGAAAAAAATAAAAGCAAAAGAAATTGATTTTGTGAAGTTTATCGACGTAAAATGGATTCCGTAGAATATTTTTGACGAAAAATGGATTCCGTCGAAGTTTTTTGACGGAAAATGAATTCCGTCGAAAATGGATGAATAAAATAAAAGCAAAAGAAATTGATTTTGTGATTTTTTTGAAGGAAAACGAATTCCGTCGAAAATGGATTAATAAAATAAATGCAAAAGAAATTGATTTTGTGAAGTTTTTCGACGGAAAATGAATTCCGTCGAAAACGGATGATTAAGATAAATGGAAAAGAAATACATTTTGTGATGTTTTTTGACGGAAAATGGATTCCGTCGAAAATGGGTGAATAAAATAAATGCAAAATAAATTGATTTTGCGTTGTTTTTCGAAGGAAAATGGATTCCGTTGAAAACGGATGAATAAAATAAATGGAAAAGAAATTGTATATGTGAAGTTTTTCGACGATAAAGGAAATCCGTCGAAGATTTTTGACTGAAAATGAATTCCGTCGAAAACGGATGAATAAAATAAATTGGAAAATAACTTGATTTTGTAAAGTTTTCCGAAGGAAAATGGATTCCGTCGAAAATGGATGAATAAAATAAATGCAAAAGAAATTGATTTTGTGAAGTTTTTCGACGGAAAATTCATTCGGTCGAAGATTTTTGACTGAAAATGAATTCCGTTGAAAATGGATGAATAAAATAAATGCAAAAGAAATTAATTTTGTGATGTTTTTTTGACGGAAAACGTATTCCGTCGATAACGGATGAATAAAATAAATGCAAAAGAAATTGATTTTGTGAAGTTTTTCGACGGAAAATGGATTCCGTAGAAGATTTTTGACGGAAAATGGATTTCGTCGAAGATTTTTGACGGAAAATGAATTCCATAGAAACCGGACGAATAAAAAAATGCAAAAGAAATTGATTTTGTGAAGTTTTTCGACGGAAAATGGATTCCGTCGAAGATTTTTGACGGAAAATGAATTCCGTCGAAAATGGATGAATAAAATAAAAGCAAAAGAAATTGATTTTGTGAAGTTTTTTTCGACGGAAAACAAATTCCGTCGAAAACAGATGAATAAAAATGCAAAAGAAATTGAT
Organism: Gastrolobium villosum; assembly: GCA_032173675.1. Lineage (NCBI taxonomy): Eukaryota > Viridiplantae > Streptophyta > Magnoliopsida > Fabales > Fabaceae > Gastrolobium > Gastrolobium villosum. Next base: position 15,698 of record JAVKPL010002867.1, read on the forward strand.
TTTGTGAAGTTTCTCGATGGAAAATGGATTTCGTAAAAGATTTTTGATGGAAAATGGATTCCGTCGAAGTTTTTTGACGGAAAATGAATTCCGTCGAAAATGGATGAATAAAATAAATGCAAAAGAAATTGATTTTGTGAAGTTTTTCGTCGGAAAATGGATTCTGTCGAAGATTTTTGACGAAAAATAAATTCCGTCGAAAATGGATGAATAAAATAAATGCAAAGGAAATTGATTTTGTAAGTTTTTCGACGGAAAAGGGATTTCGTCGAAGATTTTTGACGGAAAATGTATTGCGTCGAAAATGGATGAATTAAATTAATGCAAAAGAAATTTATTTTGTGAAGTTTTTCGACGGAAAATGAATTCCGTCGAAAATGGATGAATAAAATAAATGCAAAATAAATTGATATTGTGAAATTTTTAGATGGAAAACGGATTCCGTCGAAAATGGATGATTAAAATAAATGCAAAATAAATTGATTTTATGAAATTTTTCGACGAAATATGGATTCCGTCGAAGATTTTTGACGGAAAATGAATTCCGTTCAAAATGGATGAATAAAAGAAATGCAAAAGAAATTGATTTTATGAATTTTTCGACGAAAAATGTATTCCGTCGAAGACTTTTGACGAAAAATGTATTCCGTCGAAAATGGATGAATAAAATAAATGCAAAAGAAATTGATTTTGTAAAGTTTTTTGACGGAAAATGAATTCCGTCGAAAATGGATGAATAAAATAAATGCAAAAGAAATTGTTTTTGTGAAGTTTTTCGACGGAAAAAGGATTCCGTAGAAGATTTTTGACGGAAAATGGATTCCGTCGAAGATTTTTGACGGAAAATGAATTCCATCGATACCGGATGAATAAAAAAATGCAAAAGAAATTGATTTTGTGATGTTTTTCGACGGAAAAGGGATTTTGTCGAAGATTTTTGACGAAAAATGAATTCCGTCGAAAATGGATGAATAAAATAAATGCAAAGGAAATTGATTTTGTAAGTTTTTCGACAGAAAATGGATTCCGTCGAAGAACACCTTGCAATTTTAAATTAAGTATTAAAATATTAAATGAGTGATTAAGTGAAGAATTAGTGAAAATCCTAAAGATTAGGCCAAAATACAAAGAAAGGGCGAAACGGTAATTAGCCATGCACACAACCCTAGGGAGATAAAAATTGAGTAGAGGGTCTCAGATGAGAAAAATAACCCTGGAAATGGATTCAGAACGAAAAATCGAGTGGATAGGCAAATTCGGGAAAAATTGATGAATAGTGATTTTTCCGGTGTAAAAATACTGCGGTATAATTGTACCGATAAGCGTGAAATTTTTATCAATATTTTTAGGAAACAAAAATATGACATGAACAAGAAAAATATGTAGGTTATGAATCTATGGTTGAAATTAGTGATTGATTAAAGTTAAATCGCGTGTGGGACCCACCTATGGCTTAAGTGACTTAAAAGTCACATTTACATGTCATTTTCTCTCTCCTCCCTCTCTTCTTCCCCGTGGAACAGCCCCTCCCCCTTCCATTTTCGTTTTTTTTTGTTTCTTTGATTGATTTCTTCATAACTTCATCAATTCTTAACCGAATCGGACGATTCTTGTCTTGAAATTCGATGGAAATCATCATCCGAACACAACCCACCGATTAGTTTCCCTCAAAACCCTCTCTATTGTGAGAAAAAAGGAATATACAGCCACGAAATTTTTGGGAATTCTGTGATTTTGGGGTTGATTTCTTGAGCCATTGCTTGTGGAGTTCTAGGAGGAGTCTTGTGACGTAATTGTGGGTAAGTTTCAACACCTTTCATGGGTTGATTTGAAGATTTATTTTTGAAATTGTTTATGCACCCTAAAGAGGGCTTATTTGATTTGTGATATTAGAGAGCTCAAATGGAAAATGTCTATTAGATGATAATGTCTTAGAATGATGTATTAATGCTAGAAATGCAATGAAAACTCTAAGCCAAAAAAAGTGAATTTTAACTTAGAAAAAAATTAGTGCATGAAATGGATTTTTGAGTTTTGTGTTAATGTGTGGCATAGTGAATTGTAGTGTGATTATATGATGATATGAAGTGATTATGTGAGTTGTGGACCATAGGAATTGAGTGGAAATCCTTGGTTTGGCTAACAAAGATTCGGCCATTTATGTATAAGTGAGCAAATTGATGTTTTAGAAAACTTTGGTGTTGAGTTGTGTGATGAAAAAGTCATTAGATGGGTTGTGTGGTGATTGGCATGTGGAAGAATCAATGTAAAAATAATAAGTGTTGAAAGTGGCAAAATGTGCCTAAAGTGTAATATTCGCAAAACGTTGCGTAAAAGTCGTAAAACAGAAAAACGACGATAGAACTAGCCTTTGGGTAACCTAAGTAAGTGAAATAAAATGAGAAAGAAAATTTAGAAAAATAAAACCCATTATAACACTGTTTTGGCCGAACCCTATAGGAGGGGAGATGAAATCTGACGTTTTTCGCGTTTTGACGTGTTGTGACTAAAACTGACGGCAGTGCATGGTTGTACAGGTTACCGTACGTGGACATAGACTTGGAACAGTGAAACAGTGGATTGCCCTTGGTCCTGGATCAAGTGGATTGAGGTAAGTGATGTGGTTTACACATGATATGTTGAAATTCATGAATGGATTCAAAGTTCTAAGTATGTGGAATGGTCGCCTGTGTAGGCGTTCCCTGTTAAGCAAGCTGCAAGTGGAGTCTGCGGAGCTTTGTGAAAGAAAAAAAGAAAGGTAACCTCTTGGTACGGGGGCTTGTTCCCCTTTTGTGTTCCACCTTGCTAGTTGATGGCAATGGTAGGAAGTCTGTATGAGTAGTGTAGAACAGCATGAGCATGCATGTGCATTATCACAGTGGGTACTTATGTACCAGATCTCTGGCCAGTAGATATTTTTAGCCTTCGGGCAAGTGTTTCCGGACTGCCACTAGATAGGTCTCCGAGAGGGAGTTCCATTTGACCCAGGGTCGTGGTGTGTTATCCGGATAGGAGCACACTAGGTTGTCTCGGGTGTATATGGTTGGAAGGGGTACCTTGGTGGGTTGTTCTATGAACACGCCAGGGGTAGTACCCATAGGCGTATAGCCGAGGACATGGTGTGGTATTGGTAGCTACCATCCCGCATGTCGTAGTTGTTCTGATATATTCCCCCTTTCTCTAAATCCCTTGCTTTATCCCGTTTTATAACAGTGGTGTTGTTTTATTGCTATTGATATACATCGAAGTGAACCATTGGGCGGAGTTTTCTCCAGAACCTCTTGGTTACTGAGATATATCCGTATATCTCACCCCGTCTCGGGGCATTATTTCAGGGTGTACCAGTGGATATAGAGCAGCGGGCAAGAAGCCCGCATGATGACGAGTGGAGCAGTGGTGTAGAGT
>JAVKPL010002868.1:5000-7500 GCA_032173675.1 Gastrolobium villosum
AATTTTGATCTGGTTTTTTGCAAGCATCCATGCTTAAACAGATCCCCCACCCCACCCCCCTCCCTCCAAGTTTCATCGGATTTCATGGAAGGATTGATTTCTAATGAATTTTTGGAGCGGATGATGCCTGCTCCCCCCATATGTAATAGGCTTATATGCATTTGCCAATTTTGCACAAGTAGACCACTTTTTTTGCGAGGAGGAAGAAGGCCCAATTTGTAGAGGGTGGCCATCCGATCAAGACTAAACAGAGAATCGTTACGCCCACCCTATTTTTGCCAAATTCCATCGTTTAGACCACTTTTTCGGGGCCTGAAATATTTTTTATCGATCCCTGAACAGGCGAAAATTGAGAAAATCCGAAAAAAAGGAAAAGCATACCCCGGCATCGAATTTTGATCTGGTTTCTTTGCAGGCGTCCATACTTAAATATATCCAACATCCCATCCAAGTTTCATTGGATTTCGTGGATAATTTCTTCATTGATCTGAATAACATAACTCCACACATAACAGCCTCATTACTTTATAACTGACTCATTAATCATTGATATGAATAACATAACTCCACACATAACAACCTCATTACTTTATAACTGACTCATTAATATCAATTAATGAATAACATAACTCCACACATGACAGCCTCATTACTCCACACATAACAGCCTCATTACTTTATAACTGACTCATTAATATCAATCAATGAATAACATAACTCCACACATAACAGCCTCATTACTTTATAACTAACTCATTAATATCATCCAATTTTCATCCCGCATCGCAATCCTCTTCATTGATATGAATAACATAACTCCACACGTAACAGCCTCATTACTTTATAACTGACTCATTAATCATTGATATGAATAACATAACTCCACACATAACAGCCTCATTACTTTATAACTAACTCATTAATATCATCCAAGTTTCATCCCGCATCGCAATCCTCTTCATTGATCTGAATAACATAACTCCACACGTAACAGCCTCATTACTTTATAACTGACTCATTAATCATTGATATGAATAACATAACTCCACACATAACAGCCTCATTACTTTATAACTAACTCATTAATATCATCCAAGTTTCATCCCGCATCGCAATCCTCTTCATTGATCTGAATAACATAACTCCACACGTAACAGCCTCATTACTTTATAACTGACTCATTAATCATTGATATGAATAACATAACTCCACACATAACAGCCTCATTACTTTATAACTAACTCATTAATATCATCCAAGTTTCATCCCGCATCGCAATCCTCTTCATTGATCTGAATAACTTAACTCCACACGTAACAGCCTCATTACTTTATAACTGACTCATTAATCATTGATATGAATAACATAACTCCACACATAACAGCCTCATTACTTTATAACTAACTCATTAATATCATCCAAGTTTCATCCCGCATCGCAATCCTCTTCATTGATCTGAATAACTTAACTCCACACGTAACAGCCTCATTACTTTATAACTGACTCATTAATCATTGATATGAATAACATAACTCCACACATAACAGCCTCATTACTTTATAACTAACTCATTAATATCATCCAAGTTTCATCCCGCATCGCAATCCTCTTCATTGATCTGAATAACATAACTCCACACGTAACAGCCTCATTACTTTATAACTGACTCATTAATCATTGATATGAATAACATAACTCCACACATAACAGCCTCATTACTTTATAACTAACTCATTAATATCATCCAAGTTTCATCCCGCATCGCAATCCTCTTCATTGATCTGAATAACTTAACTCCACACGTAACAGCCTCATTACTTTATAACTGACTCATTAATCATTGATATGAATAACATAACTCCACACATAACAGCCTCATTACTTTATAACTAACTCATTAATATCATCCAAGTTTCATCCCGCATCGCAATCCTCTTCATTGATCTGAATAACTTAACTCCACACGTAACAGCCTCATTACTTTATAACTGACTCATTAATCATTGATATGAATAACATAACTCCACACATAACAGCCTCATTACTTTATAACTAACTCATTAATATCATCCAAGTTTCATCCCGCATCGCAATCCTCTTCATTGATCTGAATAACATAACTCCACACGTAACAGCCTCATTACTTTATAACTGACTCATTAATCATTGATATGAATAACATAACTCCACACATAACAGCCTCATTACTTTATAACTAACTCATTAATATCATCCAAGTTTCATCCCGCATCGCAATCCTCTTCATTGATCTGAATAACATAACTCCACACGTAACAGCCTCATTACTTTATAACTGACTCATTAATCATTGATATGAATAACATAACTCCACACATAACAGCCTCATTACTTTATAACTAACTCATTAATATCATCCAAGTTTCATCCCGCATCGCAATCCTCTTCATTGATCTGAATAACTTAACTCCACACGTAACAGCCTCATTACTTTATAACTGACTCATTAATCATTGATATG
>JAVKPL010002869.1:0-18710 GCA_032173675.1 Gastrolobium villosum
GGAAGCCATGGTTGCCGAACTTAAACCCATTTCCAACATCGTCATCGTCATTGGTCCGGAACTTATATCACAGTGCACAATTGGAGGTTTGAGACAATGGAGGTAATTGATCCCTTTAGTTGACATTCATAAGTCACTGATAAGCTTTTCCTTAAAACTCTGAAGTAATAGAAAAAGAAAATGATAGCAGAGCATTCAAGAAGCTCTGTACTCTTCCCCTATTAACATCTAAGTATATTTTTGCTTACCCCCACACTTCCTCTCTCCCTCTTATGCTTCTGCTCTCAAAGCTGTTGTAAAAGCTTTTCCCACCAAAGGGCAGGTGACATTCTCAGGACTTGCTTGGGGATCTAACCCCTTACGCCCCTTCCTTGAATACACCCTAATAAAGTGTGGTTTCCTATCAGTGTATAATAATATTTATGAAGAAATTTCAGGAAAAAAAAAGATATGCTTAGATTTTCATCCTTGACATACAGAAAAATACTTTCAATTTATATCTAATGTCATGGCTGTAGACTATTAAAATTGCTGGGATGATAACATTACCTGGCACATATCAATTAGTCTTTATATTCCATGCAAAAACAGGAACCTTAAACGAAGAGATGAATTTGAACCTAAGATAGAATGCTTTTGTTGGGCATGTTTATAGTCATTTTGTAGACTTTTGATTTAAGGGTTGGTAATCTTTACCAGCTTTTAGAGTTTTGTTCTGACATTCTTCTGAACCCAGGTAGAAAATGGTTGAAGATGATATTAACACATGTCTGTTACATTGAATCCTTTTTTCCTTCTCTCTTGGCAGGGAACACAATATGTTTGCACAAATTTATGGACATTTGTTTGCACAAACTGTAGTGGAATACAGTAAGTACTTGCAATCCTTTTGTTATGGTAATTTTAAAACGTATTGGCTTTGAAAATAGATTTTTTTAAGGTGCATGGAAACCTACTGTACTGCCAGTATTGCTTATTTTTATGGACTTGAGTTTTGCCATGCGCCTTTTGTTTACAGGCTTTCTATGTTTTCCTCATGAACTTCCTTCTCCATTAACAATGAAGCTTGAAATGTCTGTATACTGAATGTATTTTTCTTGCACTTTTCATGCATTGCTGTATTGTTGTATTTGACCTCATAAATTGTAAACCCTACAGAGATCTGATTTTTCTTCACCAGGGATGTCTAAACTATAATTTGTTTTAAAATATATTCTGTTGTACTGGAGATAGGGCAATAGTGTTTCCTTTCTTCTCAACTGCTCTCTTTGTTAATTCCCAGCCGGGAATTCACACATCGGGTTAAATCAATTTCAATGGCTAAATTTACTGCACAAGAAGTTAGTGCACTTCAAGAAGGAGGAAATCAAGTATGAGTGCTTGTTTCTGCAACATGTACGAACTTTGCTTAGTTTATTTTTTGGGGGTTGATGTGTCTTTGCACAATGGTGCAGGTTTCCGTAAGGGGTTCCATGCGCGCCATTCATTTTTTCTGATAATTGATTGTAATGATCTGATACAATATTTTTCCTTTTTTATATACCCATTTTTCACCCTTACCATTCAGTCATGGCCATTGATTTCATGTCATAATTTTATTTATAAATTGTTTTGAAATCAAGAAATGGATTCAACTGAAGTGTATTATTGACAGCATAATTGTGATTTGTTGGTAACAAAATTATAAAAATTATTGTAGGAATGTAAGTTATTGTAGGAATGTATCTGCTGTAATGTAACTGATGGCAGAATTTAAGTCAGAAAGTTAGGAGAATAAGGAGAGAACATGCCTCTCCAATGCATGCTTCTACAATTCTGTGTATTGTCATTAAACACACACAAACATATATATATATATATATATATATATATATATATATATATATATATATATATAAAGATGTTTTAGATTTTTTATGATTTCAGTTTTTCCCTATATATATATATATATATATGGAGTAGTTCTAATTTAATTTCAGTTACTGTTCTACTTTTATTTATTATGTATTGAGTTTGCTATCAACCTTCTTTCTGCAAAACAAGAAATTTGACTTCTCATCTTGATGTATTTTGATGTTTTAAAGTATCTGATAAGGACTTTAGAAACTAAATCATCCCCAATTGTGATACACCCCTGAGGTTGTGCTTATAACCATCTTTTGGCTTTATAGATAACCAAGTCACCAGTTTCAGTATTAAATGGTTGAGCAGATAGATGATTTGCTCATCATATATCTGCAATTTTTATTTTATTTTATTTATTTTATTTTGTTTTTTGTTTTTTTTATAAAAAAAGTACATGTCTTTGTGTAAAAAGGACTAAAATAAGAAGATTAAGTTGTTTGTAAGGATGTTTAGTTTCCTCATGCCAGAAATACAACAGCAAACATCATGAACCACTCCATATAAACTTCAAAGAATTTAACAAAATATAATTTAATGCTTACTTCATTTATTTCGGCAAACAGCTGCTCAAAGGTGTGAGTGAGGTGTAAGGCATTGTTTATCATTTGTTATATTCTCTTCCGACAAAAAATTGGCAGGACCCCTAAGTCTTTCCATTCCCATCTAATAAGTTTGAAAATTATATAATCGTAATTAACAACACTACTGCAGCAACACAGCAGAATTAAAAAGAACTTAATGACACCAAATGGTGAATTGCGGTTGATGCTTAGAAGGAAAATGAAATTTAAAATAAAAAAGGTGTGTTTGTGTAGCACTCACGTCAGATTAATAGAAGAAGATAGATGAGAATTAGAGAGAAGAGAGAATTCGGAAGAGAGAGAAAGAATAGGAGAAAGATGATTAAAATTTGCTTACGTATTATTCACTGTTGTTGCAATATATAGTGCCCTACTACTATTGGGCCCCCAGTTTAATTGTAAAAACATAAAAATGAAATTAAAGCCTTTGTACACAAGTGTTATTTAAAAGCCCATAATGGCTCTTAGCTTGTCTCATAGTCTTTCAAATAACTGAGTAATTGGTGCTTGCGTTTGGGCTTTCCTTCAATGCCACGAGTTGGGCTGACCTCGCAGTAGGATCCACTACCTGATCCGTTACATTCCCTTGCTGTTGAAAAATATCCTTGTCCTCAAGGATGTGAGCTGGCAATCCATTATGGGGAAAATGTGGAGTACGCGGTCCAATGGGAAGAGAGGAGTTGATGGGATGGGTAATTAATTGGGGGCACAGGAAGTGGTTGAGAAGGTGGCTCTTGGGACACGGTGAAGTGGTTTGTAATGTTAGATTGTGTCGGTGGGGCATTAACTGGGTATGTGGAGTGGTTTTGAGGGAGTTGAGTGGAGGGAAGCAGAGAGTCATTTTGTGGGGAATGGTTTTGTGGGATGTTGAGGGGATGTGAGGGAAGGTTGGTGAGTGGTGCTGAGGGAACCCGAAGGTCATCGTGACCAATAAGGTTGGTGTAACGCCCTCCCTTGTATTACCAAACAGCAGCGAAGTATCTCACTTCTTAAGCGCACCTAAATCAATTACAACCAATCATTTACAGTGGCTATTTACAGCAGAAACAGTGAGCATACAGCAGTGTCTTACAGTGGGAAAACAGTGAGCATACAGCAGTGTTTTACAGCAGAAAACAGTGACGTTTGTGCTTAAAACAGTGAGCAGAAACAGTGAGTTGTTCTTTTAAAACAGTGAACAGAAAACAGTGGTATTTTCCTTAAAAATAGTGGACAGCAACAGTGACGTTTTACAGCAGGAAAACAGTGAACATACAGCAGAAACAGTGACCATTTTGAAACAAAAACAGTGGCATAGGAATGTTAAAACAGTGACATAAATAGTGACTTTTGAACATCAAAACAGTGGCATGAGTAGTGATGTTTATGTATCAAAACAGTGGCATGAATGGTACATTTTTGAGCATTAAAACAGTAGCATAAATCATGGTTTTTGGACATTGAAACAGTGGCATATTATGGACTAAAACAGTGGCATTTTATGCATAAAACAGTGGCATATTATGGACTAAAACAGTGAGCATTTTATGCATAAAACAGTGGCATATGATGACTAAAACAGTGAGTATTTTATGCATAAAACAGTGGCATATTATGTGCAGAAACAGTGGCATATAATGTGCAGAAACAGTGGCATATATGTGCAGAAACAGTGGCATATAATGTGCAGAAACAGTGGCATATATGTGCAGAAACAGTGGCATATAATGTGCAGAAACAGTGGCATATATGTGCAGAAACAGTGGCATTTGAATGGTGATTTTGAGGAACCGAAACAGTGAACATTTTATCATCAAAACAGTGGCACATTCATAGGGAAACAGTGGCATTTGCATACAAAACAGTGGCATATATATATCCCTCCAAACAGTGGCATACTCATACAAAAACAGTGGCATATATCTTAAGCATGACCATGAGACTTTTATGCATATAAATCATCATGAAATAGCTCCACCATTCTACTTTTATCATGCTCATACTTGAATCCAAAACCACACATAATCAAGGAGACACTCAAGCACACACACATGGTTACATAATGAAAGTGTTCTAAGTTCAAGGCCTACCTCTTGTAGCACACACTTCTTGGTCAAGAATCACACACCACCTTCTAGCTCTACTTCACAACAAGTCCCCACTTCCTATGATGATCTATGCGCAAAAGGTGAGGAGAAACAATCTAGGACAGCTTCAAGGTTGAGGAACAAGGCTGGACAGTGAGAGGGAAAAGAGGAGAAACTCACACTTCACTTGTGTCTAGGCCACGGTTTGAAGGTGAGGGAATGAGGGAGTTGGCTTGGTCTTTCTTGCTCCAAGAATGCTTGTAGGTTCGGCTAGAGTGTGAGGGAGAGGGAGGAAAGTTGGCTGCACTTGCACATGAGGCCAGCCCCTTCCTTATGCGCACATCTTAAAGGGAAAAGAGGAGAGGTTGTCATGATGATGCATCATGAAAATTCTGGTTACTTGAAGAGGTGGGACTGCATACTTGGGCTGAACAAGCAAAGGGTTTGCTTCTAAGTTACTCTATGCACATGCAAGGAGTGAGGAGAGATATGTTCAGATTTGAAAGCTGTCCTAAGTCAGAAAAATTTCTGCACAAGCAGCCAAGTCTTGCGCACATGGAGGAGTGGAAAGAGGTGCCATTTGTGGCAGCCTAAAATCTGCATAGATGCAGTCCATGTGCGCATGGGAAGAGAGGTTGCAGCCCCAAAAATCTTCTTTGATTGCATGTGGAAGCAAGGGCAGGTTTGGCTCATGATGGACTGCCAAAAGCATGCAAAAATCTGCACATGGCAGCCTCATGATGGAAGGTGTAAGGTGGTTCTCCAAGTCAACAAGTTAGGCAGTTTTGTGACACAAGAAATCTGATCCATGACTCCCCCCATGTGCGCCAAAATGAAGAAAAATGCAGCCTAATATCATGCTAAATGGTACATGTGTCTTTCATGCAATGAAGTTGAATCCAAAAGATGCAAAAGCAAGGTGTGAGGTGGCGGTTTAGCAAGGGAAAATTGGCAGATTTCTAAGTCCTAATCACTCTCTTTTGTGCGCATGAATGAGTGGGAATTACTCTTGCCATGTGAGAGTTACTTGATACACAAGACACCTTGTTGGACAAGGCTTAGGGAAATAAGAATGGTTACAACTTTGGGCTGAAACAAGGTAGGTCCAAAAGCCATCCTTGGGCCATTGGCCACACACACAAAGAATCCAATCACATAAGTCCAAAAGTGACAAGTCCACACACACTAGCCCACTACCAAAGTCCAATAACACTAAAGCCTTCTAACACACACTCACATTACTCATATGATTAAATTCACATGTCTACATATGTATCCTCCTATGATTTAATTTAATTAATTACCTTAGTCTTATCCAAGGATAAAGATCAAACAATTCGCAAGCCATCAAACCTACACCATAAATCCGAATTCTACACATGCACCTAGTACTTATGTATTTTACTAATTATGCGGGATGTTACACTCTCCCCACCAAATAGGAATTTTGTCCGCAAAATAAACTTACTTAAGAGCTAAACAGTTCTGGGTAGCGTTTCTGAATGTCGTCCTCGCGCTCCCAAGTGGCTTCAGTTTCCGATCTGTTGTTCCACAATACTTTCACCAAAGGAATCTCTTTAGAACGGAGTCGCTTGACGGATCTTTCAAGAATTTGGAACGGTTGCACTTGATAAGTTAGATTTTCCTTTAGTTCCACTTCTTCCGGCTGTAAAACGTGAGATGGATCAGAGAGATACCTCCGTAGCTGCGACACATGAAATACATTGTGAATTCCTGACAGATTGGGTGGTAAGGCCAACCGGTATGCAGACTCTCCAATCCGATCCATAATCAGATACGGTCCTAAGTATCGAGGACTTAACTTCTTTACTCCCATTCTCCTTCCGAGTCCCGATGTAGGTGTGATTCTCAAAAATACATGGTCTCCGACTTCGAAAGATAAAGGCTTATGACGCTTGTCGTAATAACTCTTCTGTCTGGCCTGAGCCCGCTGCATATTCTCCCGAATCTTCTTTACTTGTTCGGATATTTCTTGAATTAGATCAGGTCCTAACATACTTCGCTCACCCACTTCAGTCCAGCATAAAGGGGATCTGCATTTTCTCCCATACAGAGCTTCATACGGTGCCATCTGAATACTGGAATGGTAACTGTTGTTGTAAGCAAACTCAATCAACGAAAGATAACTATCCCAGCTGCCTCCTAACTCCAAAACGCATGCTCGCAACATGTCCTCTAATGCTTGAATGGTGCGTTCCGTCTGTCCATCGGTCTGCGGATGATAAGCAGTACTCAACCTCAAATGGGTCCCTAATGCTCTTTGAAAAGATTCCCAGAACTTAGATGTAAACTTGGGATCACGATCGCTGACAATACTCGTAGGAACTCCATGCAGCTTCACAATCTCCTGCAGATAAATTCTAGCAAGCCTCTCTGCATCATACGTGGTTCTAACACGTAAGAAATGAGCTGACTTCGTTAAACGATCGACAATCACCCAGATAGAATCATATCCTTCTCGCGTCCGAGGAAGTCCAACTACAAAATCCATCGCAATACTGTCCCACTTCCATTCGGGAATCTCCAGAGGTTGAAGAAGTCCCGAAGGTTTCTGATGTTCGTACTTCACCTTATGACAGGTTAAGCATCGAGATACATACTCCGCAATATCACGCTTCATACCCGGCCACCAAAACGAGGTCTTCAAATCATGGTACATCTTCGTGGATCCAGGATGAACTGCATACTTACCCTTGTGAGCCTCCTGTAAAACTTCTTGTTTCAACTCTTCATTCGGCACAACCAGTCGTCCTTGAAATCTCCAAACATCATTCTCATCCTTTACAACATCTTGGTTGCCAACCAAATCACGGACTAACTCTTCGTCTTTCTGAGCCTCCTTAATTCTACTGATCAATTCATTCTCCACCTTTATATTTCCCAATCTTATGCTATTCCCTCTCTCGTCTACCGATAAGTTAAAGTCTCGAAAGGCCTCAAACAATTTCAGCTCTTCCATCATCAGAGTTGCAGTGTGCAGTGTCTTCCTACTCAGGGCGTCAGCTACCACGTTTGCCTTTCCTGGGTGGTATTTAAGTTCAAAATCATAGTCCTTCAGAAATTCCATCCACCGTCGTTGCCGCATATTCAACTCCTTCTGATCGAACAAGTACTTCAAACTCTTATGATCGCTGAACACGTCAAACTGCGAACCATACAAGTGGTGCCTCCAGATTTTAAGTGCGAACACTATAGCTGCTAACTCCAAATCGTGCGTAGGATAATTTTCTTCGTGAGGCTTAAGTTTTCGAGATGCATAAGCTACCGCCATACGATCCTGCATCAACACGCATCCAAGTCCTTTCAGCGACGCATCGCAGTATACTTCGAACTTTCGAGTAGGATCCGGAATCGTGAGTACGGGAGCACTTGTCAATCTGCTCTTTAGTTCCAAGAAACATTCTTCATAAGCTTCAGTCCACTCAAAAGGCTTATCCTTCCGAGTGAGACGGGTAAGAGGTTGCACTATCTGGGAGAAATTCTGGATGAACCTTCGATAGTATCCAGCAAGACCTAAGAAACTTCTTACTTCGGTGACCGTCTTGGGTCGTTCCCAATTCATGACAGCTTCAACTTTGCTGGGGTCCACCGCGATACCTTCTGATGAAATGACATGGCCCAGAAACTGGACCTCTTTAAGCCAAAACTCGCACTTCGACCATTTCGCGTACAACTGCTTCTCCTTCAAGGTTTGCAAGACAATCCTTAGATGTTCCGCGTGCAGCTCTTCATTAGCTGAGTAAATCAGGATATCGTCGATAAACACAATCAACAATCAATACAATCAATCACAAGCAAATCCATGGACCAAACTGCTCTGATACCAATTAGGGTAACGCCCTCCCTTGTATGCATCCAAGAGAGTCGTTTGCTAAGCGGAATTAGAGTCGTTAACGTCACATGAGCTAACAAAGAATCTCATAGCAGTATATAAATCCGTAAGGCATTTCAATAGTTCGTATAACTTCTGTTTGGACGATAAAAATTAGTTCAAGTGATTTAGAAAGAGCACGTTTGGGGCTTCGCGTGCATATAAAATAATAGTAAATCCGAGTTCGTTTGCTCATAAAACACCACCCGTAAGGTGCACTGTAAAAATTTCAGCACTTAAATTCTTTTCACAAAGGTTTTCCAAAATAGCCGCTGTTCATAAAAGTTCAAGCTAACATAGAGATGATAAAGACTACAGTCATCCAAGAGTACCAAAACATTAATCATTACAGTCATCCAATTAAACAAACAGCAACAGTGATAATCCAAGCATCAGCAATCAACAGCAAAACATCACTCCTTCAAATGCTTTTACGTCCTCCTGCCATTTTGGAAAAATAGCAGCCCCGAAGGGGTGAGAATAATCCCAGTAGTGTGGCAACAAAACCAGTAATATAACAGTATTAACTAGGCACAAAATCATAAACAGTCACTTCAACATATCCTTGTTCCTTTTCCTTTTCCTTTTCATCATATTCATATATTGCGTATATAACGCCTTTCCTTTGCGCTTTTAGCACCGTCGTGCGCGCACTTCACAGTGGAATCAAATATACCCTTGGCACCTGAGCTCCATGTGGATTCCAACTGTGGGCCTATGCGGACTGATGCCAAGTGTCCCATACCCCGGTACCTTGGGGATGCCTATATGATGCTTGCTCAAACACATGGTCCTGTACATAACTATTCTAAAACAAGGCCTATATGATCTTGATACATGCATGTCATGCTATGCTTTCACACACAAAGCGTAAAAATGCGGTATTATGTAAGATGCATGCTTATATACCTTTCATATAGCCATCACGGCACATATACTTTTCATATGCGTTATGCTGCCACATAACGTCTTTACCTCATAATCATATAGCCATCACGGCACATTTTTGGCAGTTTCCTTTCATCATAATGGAACATAATATTTTTACGGCATATGGAGCATCATGTCACAATTTTATACCAGTAGTCAATAGTCACATTAGGCAATATCGCCTGACACTTACCTTTGCGTGCCTTAAATATTACCAAACAGCAGCGAAGTATCTCACTTCTTAAGCGCACCTAAATCAATTACAACCAATCATTTACAGTGGCTATTTACAGCAGAAACAGTGAGCATACAACAGTGTCTTACAGTGGGAAAACAGTGAGCATACAGCAGTGTTTTTACAGCAGAAAACAGTGACGTTTGTGCTTAAAACAATGAGCAGAAACAGTGAGTTGTTCTTTTAAAACAGTGAACAGAAAACAGTGGTATTTTCCTTAAAAACAGTGGACAGAAACAGTGACGTTTTACAGCAGGAAAACAGTGAACATACAGCAGAAATAGTGACCATTTTGAAACAGAAACAGTGGCATAGGAATGTTAAAACAGTGACATAAATAGTGACTTTTGAACATCAAAACAGTGGCATGAGTAGTGATGTTTATGCATCAAAACAGTGGCATGAATGGTACATTTTTGAGCATTAAAACAGTAGCATAAATCATGGTTTTTGGACATTGAAACAGTGGCATATTATGGACTAAAACAGTGGCATTTTATGCATAAAACAGTGGCATATTATGGACTAAAACAGTGAGCATTTTATGCATAAAACAGTGGCATATGATGACTAAAACAATGAGTATTTTATGCATAAAACAGTGGCATAATATGGACTAAAACAGTGAGCATTTTATGCATAAAACAGTGGCATATTATGTGCAGAAACAGTGGCATATAATGTGCAGAAACAGTGGCATATATGTGCAGAAACAGTGGCATATAATGTGCAGAAACAGTGGCATATATGTGCAGAAACAGTGGCATATAATGTGCAGAAACAGTGGCATATATGTGCAGAAACAGTGGCATTTGAATGGTGATTTTGAGGAACCGAAACAGTGAACATTTTATCATCAAAACAGTGGCACATTCATAGGGAAACAGTGGCATTTGCATACAGAACAGTGGCATATATATATCCCTCCAAACAGTGGCATATTCATACAAAAACAGTGGCATATATCTTAAGTATGACCATGAGACTTTTATGCATATAAATCATCATGAAATAGCTCCACCATTCTACTTTTATCATGCTCATACTTGAATCCAAAACCACACATAATCAAGGAGACATTCAAGCACACACACATGGTTACATAATGAAAGTGTTCTAAGTTCAAGGCCTACCTCTTGTAGCACACACTTCTTGGTCAAGAATCACACACCACCTTCTAGCTCTACTTCACAACAAGTCCCCACTTCCTATGATGATCTATGCGCAAAAGGTGAGGAGAAACAATCTAGGACAGCTTCAAGGTTGAGGAACAAGGCTGGACAGTGAGAGGGAAAAGAGGAGAAACTCACACTTCACTTGTGTCTAGGCCACGGTTTGAAGGTGAGGGAATGAGGGAGTTGGCTTGGTCTTTCTTGCTCCAAGAATGCTTGTAGGTTCGGCTAGAGTGTGAGGGAGAGGGAGGAAAGTTGGCTGCACTTGCACATGAGGCCAGCCCCTTCCTTATGCGCACATCTTAAAGGGAAAAGAGGAGAGGTTGTCATGATGATGCATCATGAAAATTCTGGTTACTTGAAGAGGTGGGACTGCATACTTGGGCTGAACAAGCAAAGGGTTTGCTTCTAAGTTACTCTATGCACATGCAAGGAGTGAGGAGAGATATGTTCAGATTTGAAAGCTGTCCTAAGTCAGAAAAATTTCTGCACAAGCAGCCAAGTCTTGCGCACATGGAGGAGTGGAAAGAGGTGCCATTTGTGGCAACCTAAAATCTGCATAGATGCAGTCCATGTGCGCATGGGAAGAGAGGTTGCAGCCCCAAAAATCTTCTTTGATTGCATGTGGAAGCAAGGGCAGGTTTGGCTCATGATGGACTGCCAAAAGCATGCAAAAATCTGCACATGGCAGCCTCATGATGGAAGGTGTAAGGTGGTTCTCCAAGTCAACAAGTTAGGCAGTTTTGTGACACAAGAAATCTGATACATGACTCCCACAATGTTAGCCAAAATGAAGAAAAATGCAGCCTAATATCATGCTAAATGGTACATGTGTCTTTCATGCAATGAAGTTGAATCCAAAAGATGCAAAAGCAAGGTGTGAGGTGGCGGTTTAGCAAGGGAAAATTGGCAGATTTCTAAGTCCTAATCACTCTCTTTTGTGCGCATGAATGAGTGGGAATTACTCTTGCCATGTGAGAGTTACTTGATACACAAGACACCTTGTTGGACAAGGCTTAGGGAAATAAGAATGGTTACAACTTTGGGCTGAAACAAGGTAGGTCCAAAAGCCATCCTTGGGCCATTGGCCACACACACAAAGAATCCAATCACATAAGTCCAAAAGTGACAAGTCCACACACACTAGCCCACTACCAAAGTCCAATAACACTAAAGCCTTCTAACACACACTCACATTCCCAAGAGCAATCTTCAGGGGCCAAACCCCGCCATTGAACCAAAACCTGGTTAACCTTAGTACCCTGATGCCAGATTTCCCTTGTTCCAACTACCGCTGCTGGGGTATGTGCCAACGGGAGATCGCGGGAAGACTCCGGTAGATCGTGGATCTGGCAGTGACTGTTTGATTTGAACGGTCTCAACAAGGAGACATGGAAGACCGGATGTATGCGAGCGAAAGGTGGGAGCTTTAAGCGGTAGGCCACCGGACCTATGCGTTCCAGGACTTCAAAGGGTCCGTAGAAGCGGAGAGACAAAGCAGATCTACGGTGGACGGACAATTGTCGGAATGGTTGAAGACGTAGCAAAACCTGCTCACCCACGGTAAAGCTTCTATCTTTGCGCTTCTTATCCACTTGATTTTTCATCTGTGTTTGAGTTCTGAGTAAATTTTCTTTTACTGTTGCGAGGAAGGACTCCCGCGAAGACAGCATGTCGTCCACAGCATCGTTAGATGAAGAACCCAAGGTGTACGTCAAGAGGTTGGGTGGAGCTCTACCGAACGTGATGTGGTAAGGAGTCAAGCCAGTGGAGCTGTGAAACGAAGTGTTATGGTGATACTCTGCCCAAGTTAAGAAACGTGACCAAGATGTTGGATTGTCAAAGGTAAAAGCGCATAAATGTTGTTCCACACATCTATTTATGCGTTCCATTTGACTGTATGACTGGGGATGATATGCCGAACTGAAGTGTAATGATGTTCCTTGCAGGGTAAATAGGGTGGTCCAGAACTTGCTTAAAAACATAGGGTCCCTATCTGAGACGATGGACTTTGGTAACCCGTGGATTTTGCCCACTGTGTCCCAGAACACGTGAGCTATTTTGGACACAGTATAGTGTGGGGGTAACGCTGCAAAGTGTGCACCTTTGGAGAAATGGTCGACAATGACCAGGATAGCTATGAAGCTATAAGATGGTGGAAGGTGCGTAATAAAATCCATACTTAAATCAGTCCAAGAGTCTGCTGGTGGTGTAAGAGGTTGTAATAACCCATATGGAGCATGGTTAGGGGGTTTTATTTTTTGGCATATCTCACAGTGAGCAACAAACTCACGTATTGTTTTTCTCATGCCTTTCCAGGTGAAATTATGGCTGATCCGTTGCAGAGTACCCATGAACCCCGAATGGCCACCTTGGACGGACGAATGAAGATCATGCAACAAGTGAGGAATAATGGAGGATGTCGCTGGAAGGACGATGCGGTTGCGGAAAAATAGCAATCCCTCTTTCTGTTTCCATAAATTCCATTTATTAGGATCAGTTTGTAAATCCTGTAAAATGGTAGCACAGTAGGAATCCTCTTGTAATTCATGTAACAATACTGGTCTGTAATCTGTAATGGGACCTGTAAACGCAGCCAGTTGGGCTGGGCGGCTGTCAATAAGCCCTTCTGGATGTCTGGAAAGGGCGTCTACCACCACGTTGGCTTTACCAGCCTTAAAAACAATGGAGTAATCAAAGCCCAGTAGCTTTGACAAAAAATGCTTGTTGCTCTGGAGTTTGAATAACCTGATTCATGAGGTTATGCAGACTCTTGTGATCGGTGCGGATGGTGAAAGGTACCCCCAACAGGTACTGCCTCCATTTGGCCACAGCTGATGTGATGGCAAACATCTCACGGATATATGTGGACTTGGCATAGTCGGAGCCAATGAAGAAGGCAATGGGGTGGTTGTGTTGCAGCAACACCGCCCCTATACCAATGCCAGAAGCGTCAGTTTCCACAATAAAAGGAACTTTAAAAATTTTCTGCTAAGTAGAAGGCAATGGGGTGGTTGTGTTGCAATAGAGGCATAATGGCGGATAAACCGACGATAATACCCAGATAGGCCTAAAAAGGCTCTAACGTGAGTAGCTGATTGTGGAGTGGGCCACTCCCTGATTGCCACCGTTTTGCCAGGGTCAGGTGCTACCCCCTTACCAGAAATAATGTGTCCCAAGAATTGAATGGAAGCTTGGCCAAAGAGGCATTTGGAGAGCTTGGCAAATAATGAATTATTACGTAAAATCAATAAAACCTGTCAGAACCAATCAGCTAATCCGTCAAGTCTTGCATAAGCCTGACCTGGCGGGAAGGATGATGTCTTGGGCGATCGAGCTGTCAGAGTACCAAATAGCTTACGAACCAAGAACCGCCATTAAGGCCCAAGCCCTCACCGACTTCATCGCCAAAATGACGCAGAATGTATCACCCAACGACCAGACCCAAGCAATGCCGCCCTCAGAGACGTGGAAGCTATATGTTGACGGTTCATCTAACGCCAAGGGATCAGGGGCGGGGATGATAGTTGAAAACCCCGACGGCGTAGCCATCGAACATTCTTTGTCCTTCGAGTTCAATACTACAAACAATCAGGTAGAATATAAAGCTGTGATAGCTGGGCTAATCCAAGCAAAAGAATTGGGAGCCCGACGCCTTAAAGTCTTCAGCGACTCCCAACTGGTGACGTCTCAAGTTTCCGGTGAATACCAAACCAAAGGACCATTAATGTGCCGATATCTAGAGAAGGTCAAAGAGCTAATTCAAAGTTTTGAAAGTGTTGAGACGCACATCAGGCGTGCAGAAAACACACGGGCGGACATTCTCGCCAAGCTGGCAAGTACTAAAAGCCCAGGCAACAACTGTTCTGTGATCCAGCATAATATGCCAAACCCATGCATAATTATGAGCATATCAGAGTCAACCACTGGAGTCATTGAGGAAACCTAGATCACACATATAATCAACTACTTGGCCGGAGGAGTCCTACCCCTGGACCAAAAAGAAGCTAGGAAATTGGTTCGTAAGAGTGCCTATTTCTGCATAGTGCAAGGACGGCTATACATGAAGGAATTAACGGCCATCACACGGGCGGACACTCACTGGTTAGGAAAGCACTGAGAGCTGGGTTTTACTGGCCAACCATGGAACATGACGCCCGCGAGCACGTAAAGAAGTGTGACAAATGTCAGAGGTTCGCCGACATACACAGAGCGCCTCCTGAAGAGTTAACATCAATCACCTCTCCTTGGCCCTTCTACAAACGGGGAATTGATATTCTGGGTCCTTTCCCCATGGCGGCTGGCCGAGTCCAATGGCTGATTGTCTTCATAGACTACTTCACCAAGTGGGTGGAAGCAGAACCCTTAGCCACGATCACATCCCAAAAAGCAAGAAGGTTCTTTTGGAAAAACATTGTCTACCGCTTTAGTATCCCTGGAGAAGTCATCACTGACAATGGCACTCAATTTACCGACGGAAAATTTCAAGAGTTAATGAGCAGTCTACAGATCCGACACCACTTCACCGCCGTCGAACACCCCCAATCCAACGGTCTCGTAGAGTCGGCCAACAAAATGCTGGGGAAAGGAATTAAGAAGAAGTTAGAAGCACACAAAGGCGCCTGGATAGAAAACCTTGACAACGTTCTATGGGGATACAGGACTACCGCCCAGTCGTCCACCGGAGAGACACCCTTCAGAATGACCTATGGAACCGAAGCCATGATCCCTGTTGAAATTGGTGAACCTTCCTGGAGGCGAGAACACGTTACCGAGATCACCAACATTCAAAATTTGAAAGAAGCTCTGGACCTATTGGAAGAGCTCAGAGGACATGCTGCTCAGACCGATCGCCAGACCAAAGAAAGATCAGCCACCAACTACAACAAGAAAGTCGTTCCCCGTAATTTTCAAGAAAAAGAGTTGGTACTACGAAGGGCAGACGCGAGGAATAAGAACGCCCGTGAAGGAAAACTCGCCCCTAACTGGGAAGGACCTTACCGGATAACCAACAAGCTGGGGCAAGGAGCTTACTCCCTTGAGACATTGGCTGGAAAGACGATACCAAGGGCATGGAATGCAGATAAACTCAAGAAGTATTATAGTTAAGCCATCATGTAGCACTTCCTGCACTCTTTTCCTTTCTTTTGTTTTTATCCCTGTGGGTTTTTACTAGGAAAGGTTTTTAATGAGGCAGAATTTAATGTTCGCAATAAATGGATCGCCAATTCGCCCAAAGCTTCGTTAAAAGATGATTAACTACAGGGATGGTTCTCACCCTTCTTTAGTTGGACTGGGATGGTTCTCACCCCTAGCCAACACCCAACTACAGGGATGGTTCTCACCCCCTCTTTAGTTGGACTATGATAGTTCTCACCCCTAGCCAACGCCCAATTACAGGGACGGTTCTCACCCCCTCTTTAGTTAGACTGTGATGGTTCTTACCCCCAGCCAACGCCCAACTACAGGGACGGTTCTCACCCACTCTTTAGTTGGACTGGGGAACCATGTCCAACGCCCAACTGCAGGGACGATTCTCACCCCCTCTTTAATTGGGCTGGGACGGTTCTCACCCCCAGCCAACGCCTAACTAACAAGACGGTTATCACCCCCGTCGCAGTTGGACTGGGAAGGTTGTAACCCCCAGCCAAGGCCCAACTGACTTGACAAACATTCATTTGAAGGCAAAAAGGATGCAGAGAGGGAAAATGGAAATTCATTGATATTCAAAAAGCCTGCGGCCGACATGCCGACCGCGGGCAAAAGGAGAAAAGCAAACAAAGTCTAAATCTAGGCTTCAGCTATAACCGTCTCGACATCTTCAGCCTAACCGGTCATGTTCTTCTCAACCTCTGGAGCGTTCACCACCTAGGCTTGGACACCCACCGCCTGCTCAGAAACGACTATGCTAACACCACCACCCTCACCCGCCATATCAGGCTCAATCAACATCTTGGCGGAAGACACAGCCGACACATCACGCCCATCATTGGCCCTATGATCATCATCACTGGAAGTGCCCCCGCACACCTTCATCGTCATCAGTTTCAGACGCCTCCTCAATCACCTTGACGACGTCACCCTGAAGGCGCTCAATAATTTTTCCACCCTCCACATCATAGGCAGGATCGAAACCCGTCAGGTCAGCATCAAGATACCTGACAGCAACCTGCTGAAGGGCGTTACTAAAGGCATGATTCATCAGGTTGGCAAGAGAGCCTCATCCAATTTTTCCACTTGACCGATAGCCTTCTTAAGGTCCTCGTCTTTGGCGTGAAGACTCACCTGAGTAGCAAACAAGTTAGTAGACAGCTCATCCTTCTCAGCCTGGAAAACGTCATTTTCTTTCTTGACATCCTCCAACGACTTATCAAGGGCATTCTTCTCATCCTACAGCCGCTTAACATCTTCATCTGCCCTCGTCAGCCGCTCTGACAACAACTGGATAGAAGTTTTCTTGTCAGAAATGTCTTTACCAAGACGCCCCACCTCAGCAGTAAGACCCTCTACTTGTCGCCCAAACTCGTCAAGGCGATCTTCCTGCAAGGAGCACCGCTCATCTACAGCAAGGGTGATCTCCTGCATCCCAAAGATACGACCAACGACCACTTGAGTGCAGTCCATTAATTGTTGACGATCCAGGCGTGGTGGGGCCACCATCTTAGCACGCCCAATGTTAGTATATCCTCTCACAAGGTCCCTTTCTGACAGAGTAAGGGCCCTGCCAACAGGAACCGCAGCAGCAGCAGAAGGGGAACCTTGAGCCTCCGAGGCCCTATGACCCTGATTGCCCTCGGTCGAAGGGGGATCGACCGCCCGATCACTCTCGCCGGAGCTACCGCCAAAATGCCCACCCTCGAAAGGTTCAAGGCGCGAAGACTTTGAAGGACAAGTTGGTGTTAAGCTTGTAGCCGCACCACGTTTCAGAACAGACCCCCCCTGAGCAGGCGATCCACATCCCAGCGTTGACTCGCTCGTCGAGGAGTTACCCGCCACGCCCGTAGGGTCTCTAATTATAGGGCGATTGGCCCTCTTCTTCAACTCTCCCGCAGGAATGTCAGCAGCGGAGCGAACTTTGGCCTTTTTAATCCTGGGCGCCAATGCCTTCCCCTTGCCCGTATCCTTTAGAGCAGGGTTGGGTTGAGCTTGAGGAGCATCGCCCTACTTGGCTTTCAGCCTCGCCGCCGCCTCACGGGCAAGCTTCAGGGACTCAGCCGCCATACTTCCGACTGCAAACTGTTAAAGAAAAGTTAATAAAGGCTGCATAGATAAGAAGGGCGTTAGAAGCAACAAAGAAGATCATCACAAAAAAATAAACACCCAGAACGCCATCACACCTCCATGGCACAACACTTGCTTCGTAGGCCACAAATCCAAAAATCCTTTTACTTCCACAAACCAGTCCACCACCTTGCGCTCCCCAGGAGTCAAACTCCCAAACGTAGAAGAATACCGACCAGCGGGCATTCCATAATGGGCTTTAGTCCAGTACAGGGGAAATCGGCACTCTCTGCTCGCCGGATCGACGAAGAAAGGAAACTCTCCCTTGCCCAACGTGGGTTCGATCCAAAAAAAGGTGTGTTTCCAATTCTTGTACGAATTGGCATACTGAGCAAATATCGCTCCTAACGCGGTACCCGCCTTCAACGAAACCCATCCAAGTTTCTTCTTTGAAGATACCTGGAAGCAGTAAAAGAACAACCGCACGGAAAATTCCCATCCGAAATACCGACATATACTTTCAAAGACCCGAACGAAAGCCCAGGCGTTTGAGTGCAACTGAGAAGGTGCAACTTGCAAGTGGGATAACACTCCCATCTCAAACTCAGTTAGTGGAAACCTCCCTTTTTGATCCGTAAAGTGAGTCTTGTAAACCATGAAACGCCACCGAGATTTCGCCGCATTACTAGGCGCGTCACAAGCACGACG
>JAVKPL010002870.1:0-18968 GCA_032173675.1 Gastrolobium villosum
ATGAACCCCACATCTTCTATGTGCTTCCAGCACGCTGAAGACAGAGAGAGAGAGAGAAGGGAACTTGCCACCTTCCAAATGATGTTATCAGAATGTGTGTAAGTGAGATAAATACTAGGAGGCATAATTACAGCACTAATTGCTTCCACATGCATATGCTTGGATCTGTGAACCTCAAAAGAAGCAAAAGCAACTTAAGAGTCATCCAGTGAGCTATCCACACACAAACATACGAATAAATCTTCGCTACCTAGATTCAGTGCATCTCATTAATGAGAGTAGTACACATCAGAGGAGAGAAAAAAATTTGACAGAAAAAAATAAAATTAACTGACATGTAATATTTTCATTGGTGGGATGTACTGAATCTTTGGTACAGTAGTAGTACCAAAGATTTATTCCAAACGTACGGACATTAAAAATGTTAGAAAACAAAAAAAACTCCCAAAATGATTTGAGAGGATGTCCTCTGCTTAAGGATTTCCAAATCGAGCCAATCAATTTTTTTGGTTGTTCATGGTCATGAAACAAACAAGGCAAGGAAGGTTTGTTAACTTTTGCTTGCTGGTGGAAACCATTCACGCACGGGACACTTTTTAGTTATAGCTTCCATTAGTACTAGTACTATAGTGTATTACATAAAAGGGCATGAGATCATGTATGAGAATGGCCACATAATTTGCTCCCATACCTAAATAGTAACAAATTGGGTGTGCGAGTGCCAACTGTTTCTCGTGCTGAGGCATCCCGCAAAGGTGTTTGCTGCCACCGGGAAAGCTAGCAAAATCTCTTACCATATTCAATTATTTTTTGTCTTGGATTTCTCCAGCTGAGTTAGTGGATACGGCACAGGTTGAAACTTTGTAGTTTGTGGGCTACCTTTGTTTGCACGCTAAACAAGTTTGCAAAGTGAACAAGTTTGATTGTGCCCATTCTTGATCAAGTCTAGAAAGGTGACGTGAAAAAATCCTATAAATATAAATGAAAAGTGTTTTTCTTTTCATATGAAATAAAATTATCTTTTAGAACTCCAAAATTGAAATATGATTTTTTTTTTTCAAAATGTTCTTTGCATTTAATTTCCCAAATCCAAAACAACATTGTTTTTTATGTGAAATATAAAGGCACTTTTCGATGGCCAAAGTAATAAAAAAAAAAAAATACCAAGTTACTCCTCACCCAAAGAAATTGCACAAGTTGTCGTGGAAAATGCAGAAGGAACTGTGCATACGCATAATTGCATAAACCCCTCAGCCTATAATAGAATCCATTTTCGTTTGTTCTAATCATAAAAAAATCAAGAGAGAAAAATATTTATAATGTCTTCTAAGCGTTTTCAACGTTAAATTTTTTGTGTCAATTTTTATTTTCTCACAACTCTATTTTAGTTGTATGATACTTTGGTATCCAAAAATGGTATTTAAGCTCATTGGTTAAAAGTTGTTATTCACATTGTGGTACTATTTATAATAACATGTTGTGAATTTATTCTAGTATATGGTACTACTTCCACATACAATACTATTCACATATACGATACTATATATGCACAGTGAAATGGTGTGACCCAACACCGTTAATAAGCAGAGTGTTGCTAATACAATGGCATCAAAATTTGAGATTGAAAAGTTCAATGCAGGTAACTTCTCCATATGGAAGCTGAAGATCAAGGCAATCCTAAGGAAGGACAATTACTTAACTGCAACCGGAGGTAGGCTCGTAGGAATAATTGACGAAAAGTGAAAAGAAATATATGGCAATGTTTGTTGCCAATTTGCACCTAATAATGACATTGTCCAGTGTTGTTGAAAAAAAATGGCAAAGGAAATTTGGGATGTGCTCATCAGATTCTACGAGGTCAAATAACTTCATAATAAGATTCTAAAAGAAAAGGCTTTATACTCTTCGAGTGAGTGAGTCCAAAACTGATAACAAATCACATCAACAATGTGAATACATTGTTTTCCTAACTTACAACATTGGATTACGTACAATGTAGCAGAAAAAGAATGTGTTGAGCTGTAACTTCAAAGTCTACCTGATACATATGATCAACTCATCATCAACATAACAAATAAAGGACGAATTGACAACTTGTCTTTCAATGATATTTCTACTACTATTCTTGAAGAAGAATCAAAATAAAAGAATAAGGAGGACATATTAGAAAACACAAAGCAATTAAAGGCCTTATCAATGGCGATAGGAAGATCAATGAAGTGTGGCTCAAGTGGGAGCCAAACTCAGAGTAGATCAAAGTCCAGAAAAAGGAAAAAATTTGTTGCGACTTCGACAAATGCACCGGTCATACAAGTAATAAAGTGTACGAGTAAGAGTATTGTTCCCACGAGGATTAGTTCTTAACCACTAATTTGCTATTTATGCTTAAGTTGAACAATTGATCAAGAGAATTATATGAAAACTAAACTAAACAACAAAGCAAGAAGGTGAAATTCGAGTAACTTGACAATCAAGAAACACAGTTAGGGTTTCAATTTACCCCAATTTCCCCTTTGTGTTCAAAATTAAAACCTGAATTAATCGCCCTTTTTTATATTGCCCATCAATTCCCCTAAATTAGTTAAAACCCAATCCCTAGGCATTCTAACCCTTTCCTCCCCTAAAAGTATCCTAATTCCTTGGTGTTTCTCATAAGGATTTAAGCATTAAAATCAAGAATCATAAAAATAGCATAATTCATATGTTTATTCGTAGAATCATACAAATTAATGATGAATAAGACAAACCAGATTCATATACCAACGTCCCTAATGTCATATACAAATCCTAATTCAATCTATAAGAACAACTCATAGAAGGCATTAAGCCAAGACACATTCAATCAATATAAAAAGGGAAAATTACATTAAAGATTAATTCAGAAACATAAAGATTCAATTGGATTCTGTCTAGCCCTAACTATAAGAAATCTAGCCTAACATAGTGGAAACAAGAAAGCTTTCCCAAACTCCATTGGTGTGATTATGCAGTGAATCTTCAGGATTTTCAGCGTAATCTAAAATCTGATCTGTCTCCGGCTCTCAAAAGCATGTAAATCGCGTTTCTCTGATAAAAACTACACCTTCGGTGTCAAGTGCTGTCAAAGACTCATGAAGAATAGCTTAAATAGGTGTAGGAATCCTTATTTTAGGTGAAAATCACGTGATAGATGTAACAGCCCGTGTTAACCCGGTCTGTTAACACACTATCGTATTAAGCCACGCTTAATTAAAATGCGGAATAACTTTTTCTTTAATTCAATTATGACGTCATTTACTTAACCAACTTGATTACTTAATCATTTTCATAAAAATACTGCCTGTATGTAAATTGCAAGACAACTAACTGAATACCTCGTACATAAATAAATGTGTGTATCTAAAGCCACAGGTCTACACAGGTAGCCTGGGTCAAATCCTGATACTTTAATTACAACATTAACTAAAAGACAATAACACAATCATGTGGCATGGACAAACCCCATGCTCACCAAATAAGGCAACAAAGCCCGATAACAGTCGTATCATAAACTCAACAGCAAACATAAACAACAGTCGGAAATAAAAACAGCAGTCAGCATATCATCAAATCAACTCAGCTCTGGCCTCCTGCCACCCGAGCCCTCAACACTACCTGATCCTGAAATAAGCGTCCCCAAACGTGGGGTGAGATCTCTAACAAGAAATCTCAGTAAGACAAGGGGTCCTCAAGGAGTCTCCACCCCAAGCTCACTTACATGTGTAATATAAGTTCTAAAAACAGTATTTACAATATAAGTTCCAAAACTATGCGATGCAGCAATTAATCATGTCATGTGTGCATATCAAATCTACTGGCCAGAGAAATGTAGGAATACGTCTATGCCTACATGAGTACCAGGACGCTACCTGTACCTCACCACAGCCTCGCCATCTTGTATGTACTACATACTCAGGCTTACCGTATAGGTGGACACCACATGCATATCATAATAGCTCATTACATATAAACAGCTCAACAGCATTTCCAAAATCATCAAAGCATGTAACACAGCATGCATAAACCACATCCCCATGGGACATGGTGGAACCACAAAATGGCTAAACCGAGGACACGAATGCTTACCTTGCAAGCTAGCTATCCAAGCCAAGAGTCCAACCACTCACTAGTCCACAAACAGCAGTATCACAATCTGATATGGACCATTAATAAGTCAATATAAATGCATCACAAGCATACAACTTCAAAGACTACGCCTTTCCTTTACGTTTTACGTCTTAAGGCTTCCATCAAAGCCATAAGCCCTTAATCATATGATTCTGACTTAGTCCATTTATTATAGAAGTCCAACTTCCTTAAACTAGGGTCCACACACACCCCATAGCTTACTGTTCACACAGTAAAGCTACTGTCTGCGCAGAACCCAGGATATCCGGATATCATGAAGAACATATCCGGATATGTCATATCCGGATATCACACTGGACATATCCGGATATGTCATATCCGGATACCCAGATCCCATATCCGGATATCAATATCCGGATACCATATCCGGATACTGATATCCGGATATCTGTTCGACGAATATCCGGATATCTCACGACAGAATGCAGTTTCTGCATTTCGTGAGTATCCATCCCAAAGATCCAACTTTTAACACATGTACACGTTAAAGCATGCATCTTTAATCCATTTTAGGTTCACTTATGTGTTGGTTACATGTTAAACTCATTAACATACCAAGATACCACCTTTAAGCCATAAAAACACATGATCAAGTTAAGGTGACTTACCCCAAAGCTTGGTCAGTAGTTCAAGGTGACTTTGGAGCTCTTAACACTGCACTCAAGTCCAGCACACCCAAGGACACGAAAATGCCACCCAAAGGTTGGTTCTTGGCACCAAAGGAGGCTTCTTGCAACCTTTAATGGCATGAACAATGGTTCATAACCATGGAGACAACACCACAGCCCTCAAACCTCACATGCACAGAGGAAGAACACTCCCAAGAATGACTTTCCTCACTCACAAGTCACCCACACACTCCCACAAGGTGTTTTGATGAAGAGGAAAGGGGAGGAACCAAGCAAAGATGAAGACTTGGCTTCAAGAATGGTGAGGGAGGCAATGGAATAGTGTTTTCCCTCACAAGGCAGCAGCCACTCACGTAGGGTAGTTTAGGATGTCTAGGGTTTTGTGCCAAGTGGTTCTATTTATAGGCACAAGGCCACACACGCGCAGTATAAGCCTTAATCGCAAAGTAAAAGATATTGATCCCAAACTTTGAAATCTAGACCTACGCATTTTTCTAAGATTTATCATATTTTTATTTTATTTTTCGGAGCACCTTTCCGGTACGCGCTTTTCCATAGCCAGTATCAGTTCTGGCATCAGATTACGTCATTTTGACTTGAAACTTGTTTTACAAGTCCTACATAATATTCTAGTAATTATCATGCATTCGTTATAATTTTCCGGGATACTTTTCCGGTACGCATTTATACCGAGTAGCAGAACCGGTATCTGCGCTTTTCTTCCGAAAAGCGACTTTCAGCATTTTTACCCATTCATTATAATTATTTAAGCCCAATAATAATTATTAAGGTCAATTATGGAATTATTTCCTAATTATCATAATTAATTCGCTAATTACCTTAATTAGCGGTGCGGGTTCTTACAATAGACCTTAATTGGGTCGTAACCGGGCGCACTAATTTAACAACAAAAATATGATTTCGTATTATGAGCATAACTTGAGCTATACTCGTCTGATTGATGTGATATTAGTCTCGTTGGAAAGATAAAAGAGAGAGATACAACTTATATGATAACACAAGATCAAAATGAATCATCTTGTATACTAAACATTCGCCGAAAGACAGCTTCAGGAGAATTTTCACTAAATCGTTGCTCTTCCTTTATCACTTTAAGTCCTTTTAACTTAACCATTGCTCTAATGCTCAAATTCAACTCAATTGTCCTACAAAACAAACAAAAAGCATCCACATGAGTCAAAATTTAAAGTTAATTATCTTTTAGCCAAATAACTCTCAGTTTTCATGTTTTTTACTAGATAATAATGTGATTTTTATCTTTAAAACATGATAAACTATGAGTTTATCAAATCATTCCCAAATTTAGAATATTATTGTCCTTAGCAATTAAATTAAAACAAGACTGAGAAAAGAGATGAGTTCATGTGCTCAATGAATTTTCCATAGGTTAATCAATCAGTATCACAATCAATGGAATACTCAGGCTTAGTGTATAAAAATAATTAGGCACCAAATTAAGGAACTATTCACAATCCATATGTCATTGAATTGTAACAAGAGTTCTTAAGAAAGAGAAGGAGAATCACATCAAAACACCCCCTTAATAGAATTTTCAAATCACTTACACTCAAGTGTTTAAGGGTTTGTGTTCCTTTCATGCTTCACTGAATTAACACATTAACCTATTTGTGGAGGCGATGGGAGGGCCAGATAAGGAAGGACAGATTTATGGATTAGTATATGAAGCAAGCGCTTACAGGAAATCACGACACTATTTGGAGTTTCGCAGCAGGACAATCATAGGATGCGCGAGCTGCTTACATAGATATCTAACGATAATACATCTATTAAGGATCAGCTTGCACAATACGAGAGTCGACTTGCACGCTCCAAGACCACAATAGAAGCAATGTATTGGCAAATGCAAGAGATGCACGATTTCATGCACAGGATCCCAACAATTATTTATTGTTAGCTGCTTGGATACTCAATATCAGGCGGACAATGACGAGATACTGATGTGCCTCTGGTAAGTGTAGTTTTCTGTGTTAAAATTTATAAGAATTGAGTCATAAAAGAGCAACTTAAATACATATTTGCTAATTATATTGATTCTTTCTTTTTAATAATATTTCTCACCTATTGATTGTATTTTTACAGGAAAAAAAAAGTAAAAATTATAAAAAAAATGTTAAACAATTCCACACGGATGCAAGAGTATACAAGTCCGGCAAGATGGCGCACACCAGCACCGAACTGGCGCGAGCCCGCGCCAGTTTCTGAACATTGCAGCAAAGGCCTTGAAGTGGCGCTCCATGGCACCAAGTGGCGCTACAAAGCGCCAAGATGAAGACTAATTGGCACCAATTTATGGCGCTACACAGTGTAAGAACCCGCATCGCTAATTAAGGAAATTAACTGATTAATTATGATAAATTAGAAAATGATTTCATAATTGACCCTAATAATTATTATGTGGCTTAAATAATTATAGTAAGTGAGTAAGAATGATGAAAGTCATTTTTCGGAAGAAAAGTGCAGATATTGGTTCTTCTAGTCGGTATAAATGCGTATCGAAAAAGTATCCCGGAAAATTATAATAAGTGCATGATAATTACTAGAATATTATATAGGACTTGTAAAACGAATTTCAAGTTAAAATAATGTGATCTGATGCCAGAACTGATACTGGCTATGGAAAAGCGCGTACCAGAAATTTGTTCAGAAAAATAATATAAAAATATGATAAATCTTAGAAAAATGAGTAGGTTAAGATTCCAAAGTTTGGGATCAAGATCTTTTGCGTAGAAATTAAAGTTAATACTGCGCGCTTGTGACTTAAATGCCTATAAATACAACATTAAGCACAATGCCCTAGGCCATACTTCTTCCTTACGTGACTTGTGGCTGATTAGCCTTCTCCCTTGTGCTCCATTGCTGCCTTCTTCACCTTGAAGGCCAAGAAGCCATCTTTCTTCTTGGCTTTTTCATCAAAACACTTTGTGAGGGTGTGTATGTGACTTGTGAGTGTGGAGAGTTGCTTTTGGGAGTGTCCAGCCACTGTGTGTGTGAGGGTTGAGGGACTAAGTTGGTGTTCCTTTGGTGAGAGCTCTTATTCTTGGCTTGTGGAGCTTCTTTGTATTGAAGGGGCCAAGCTTTGTGACATTTTCGTACACATTGTTTGACCTGAGTTTTGGAGTTGTTGAGAGAGCTCCAAGAGCATCATCCACCTCTGTTTTGGCTTGTGGTATGATCACCACCTTTTAACTTGAGTTTTTATGCTTAAAAAATGGAACCTTGATGCATGTAAAGGCTAAAAGATGATAACTTAACGTTGTGTAATGTCAAACACACCTAGAAATGCATGCTTTAGGGTCTTTAATCGATAAAAACCCAACCTTGTATGGATATCTTCACGAAAATGCAGAACTGCATTATGTCGTGAAATATCCGGATATTTGTCGAGCAGATATCCGGATATTGATATCCAGATATGGTATCCGAATGCTTAAATTATCACGCCCATTGCTTGATCCCATGAGAAACATTGCAAGGAATAGGGCTGGCAAAATGGGCTGAGCCCGTCGGGCTGGCACGCCCCGCCCACCAAACAGGGCGGGCTGGGTTGAGTTTTTCAACCCACCAGCCCACCAAACCCGCCCCGCCAAACCCGCCAGCCCGCCGGGCTCGGCCCGCCACGGGACGGGCTAGCCCGCCAAGCCCCCTAAGCCCCCCCCTTTTTTTTAGATTACCCAATTGTTATGTAACTTTGTGTCCTAGATTTCTCTGCATGCAAGTGGCTTTTTCGAATTGTTGTAGACTGTTCATACAACACTTTGTTACTTGTTTTGTTATTATGTTTTACCTTGATATGATTTTAATTTTTATTATTATTTCTGGATTGAAAGATGCATATTTATATGTAGATTATTAAACACTGATCTTCTTGATTTTGATAAGCACATTAGGATTTTATGCAGATTTTTATATGTTTTTATGCAAAAAAAAATTATGTGTTTTTTGCAGAATTTAATTTTTTGTATTTTATTTTTATATTTTTTATATTTTTTTTATTTTAGGCGGGCTGGCCCGTAGCCCGCCAACCCACTCATAAAACGGGCCGGGTTGCTAAATTCAACCCATTTTGTCAAAACGGGCCGGGGCGGGCCAGCCCATTTTAGGCGGGCCAGTGGCGGGCCGGGGCGGGGCGGGGCGGGGCGGGCTGGCCCGTATTGTCAGCCCTAGCAAGGAATTGGGGTTCCTCATGAGATTAAAGGGTTAACCCTGCAAGGAATTGAGGGTTAACTATTAAATCTTTTTTAGATAATAATTTATCTAAGTGATTATATAGATGATTATTGTAAATCAATCCGGAGTAAAAAGCGGGGATCATTTGTTGAATGAATCCTGGCTACAATGCTTTTCTTATCCTTTTTACAAATCACTTCTCATTTTTATTGTTTTATTTCTCAAAACAAAAATACAAAAATAAGTCTTTTATTTTCAGATTTCAATTTCATTCAATTTGACAATATTTGTCACACAAACCCTATTTGAATCTTTTCCATTTTTTAAGAAAATTTTTAATTGATATTAGATCTCAATCCCTGTGGAGACGAACTTTTCTTATCACTTTATTACTTGTGCGATCGGTATACTTGCCGGAGAGCATCAAGTTTTTGGCGCCGTTGCCGGGGATTGGCGTTTCTGATATCATATAATCTTGATCTTTAGGATTGGATTTGTGAATATTTGTGAATGTTTTTTTTATTTTATTTTATTTTGAATAGTGCTACTAATCTTTTTTCTGAGTTGTATGCGAGGTACGCTCCCAGAATTTCCACTTAATTTGGAAATCACTAGAGCAGAAAAGATGAACAGAAAACTTGCTCGGAAGAAGCTTGCATTCAACGAGTTAGGAATTATGTTTGAAGAAGTACAAACAATGGCGGGAAACAATGATAAAGTGGACAATCCGCTCATAGATACAATTCTTACGCCAGCGTTCAACAGACCAAATTCAAGCATTGTTCATCCAGAAGTGGGCAACAATTGGGAGCTCAAGTATGCCAATATTCATCTGGTAGAGCGAGCTCAGTTTGGTGGAGAGGCTGATGAGGACCCTCACAGGTTCATTGACAGATTTCTTATGATCTGTGACTCCACTAAACACCCCCAGGTGTCCAATGATGCAGTCAGGCTGAGACTGTTTCCCTTTGCTCTTAAAGGCAAAGCCTTGAATTGGTTGGAAAGGCAACCAGCAAGAAGTATTCCATCATGGGAAAGTCTATCAAACAAGTTCTTTGCAGAGTTCTTTTCCATGGAAAGATTCAACCATATGGTGAATGATATCACAAATTTCACTCAAGTTTAGGGTGAAACTATGTGTGCAACATGGAACCGCTTCAAGGATCTAATGAGGAGATGTCCTCATTATCCCATGACTAATGGTGGTCAGGTCTGAATCTTCTTCAACGGTTGTAAACCTGAAGTCCGGATGGTGCTGAATGGTGTAGCAGGTGGTAGCATCAAATCCTTGAGAGAAAATGAGACTCTTGAGTTGATAGAAAGAATGACTGCCAATGAAAATGAAGGTTTGACAGCCAAGCCTAAGAGGGGTATTCTGCACCTAGATAACAATGATGTGGTTCTAGCTGAGAATAAATTGTTAGCACAGCAGCTAGCAAATTTGACCACGAGGCTGGACAAGATGCAATTTTCCACTATCCAAGCCGCAGCCGTGGTTTGTGAATACTGCAAGGGTGAGCATGAATCCAATGAATGCTCATCTTTATTATCTTCTAACTCTCCTCAACAAATGCAGGTGAATGGCGTATGGTACGAGCAAAGGTCTCCTCCACAAAATATTCTGAGGAACTAGAATTTCCATTCTGGAAGTATTAATTTTCAGAGGAGAGGTCAAGGCACAGGTCTTGATTATAATTCCAATAACTACTTGCAGCCTCCACCAGTCCAAGCTAAGGAACCTTATGATTTGGAGAGGTTAGTTGGTCAAATGGCACAACACTCTAATTCCTTCATGGAAGAGACTAGGGCCAACACTAAAAATATGAGTGCTTCTATCAGAAATTTGGAGAATCAAATTGGCCAGCTGGCTAAGCAAGTTGCTGATAGAACTCCAGGCACTTCCCCAAGGAGGATTGTATGCTTGTCACAACTAGAAGTGGTAAGGTGGTAGCAGCTCCAGAAAAGCTTAAGGTGGTTGAGGAGCTAGAAAAAGAAGAGGAGATTCCTTCTGATGTCAATACACCTCTTCAGAAAGGTGAAGAAAAAGAGCCCCATATTGTTACTGAAAAGAAGAAGTTTGAGTTGAATCCTGAATATGTACGAGCCATGGCACCTTATCCTGAAAGATTCAAGAAGGATGCTCAGAAGCAACAATATGGCAGATTTCTTGATATCTTCAAGAAGTTGCATATAAATATCCCTTTTGCTGAAGCTTTGGCTGGCATACCCAATTATGCCAAGTTTATGAATGACCTCTTGTCAAGAAAGCACAAGTTGCAGGAATGCCAAACTGTTGCACTTACTGAAGAGTGCAATGTATTATTACAAAGAAGTTTCCGCCTAAGCGTCATGATCCAGGGAGCTTCAATATTCCTATTGAAATTGGGAACACAAAAATTGGTAGAGCTTTGTGTGATCTTGGCGCAAGTATAAATCTAATGCCCTTGTCTGTTTGTAAATCTCTGGGGATTACTGAATTGAAGCCCACTTTGGCATCTCTTCAACTTGCTGATAAGTCTGTAAGGAAGCCTAGTGGAATAATAGAAGATGTTCTTGTGAAGGTGGACAAGTTCATCTTTCCTGCTGATTTTGTGGTATTGACATGAAAGGGGGAGTTGAGATGCCTCTTTTGCTGGGTAGACCTTTCTTAGCTATATCTCGTGCACTGATTGATGTTGAAAGCGGGAAGCTCGAGCTAAGAATGAATAATGAGACCGTTACTATCCATGTCTTTGATTCTTTAAAATAGTCTTCTCACAAAGACGATTGTTTTAGTCTTGAAGTTGTAAAGGAAGAACAAGATGTAGCGGTTGAGGTTCCTCAAAATCTAAAAGATGATGCCAAAGAAGATGGAACCCCAGAAGTGGAAGTGAAGGATCTTCCTAAAAATTTAAATGATGATGTCAAAGAGGTAAGGACGCTTCAAAAGAGGCGTAATCCTACCGAGAAGAAGGCAAGGAGAAAGAAAATGGTAAAATTCTTTGATACGAGTTGGAAGAGATACCGGGAGCTGAAGTTTGATAAGAGACATCGAGACTCCATCTCTCAGAAAAATCAAAGTTTCAAAGAGTTCTTAACTTGGATCCATGGTTTGGACCAAATCTGGGAGTGGTGGTCCCATACACCAAGGCATCCAGTACCACCGGATCCTCCATTTGCTGAGTCATCTCACACTGTTGAGGGGGATGACATGGAGGGCTGATTATATCTCCTTGCTGACGGAGATCTTGTATATTAGTTTCTTTTTCTTTTTCGTATTTTTAGTTACTTTGTGTTGGTATAATTCTCCCTGATGTTTTAATGTGAGCATTATAGTTTCTTCTATATGCCACTGTTTGTTCCATTGTGCAAGTTTTTCTTCCTTCTTGTGGTCTAATTATTGCTGAGGACAACAATGCTCTAAATCTGGGAATGGTTAGCTTGCACCTTAGATCTGCAATCATTCTATCAGGGGAGATATTCTAACTCTTTTAATTTTCTTAGTTATTTTTATAGTTATTTTGTGTGCTACATAAAAAAAAGTGTGGTTTGAGCAAATCCCATCTTTAAATGTGCTCATCTTGTTAATGTACATGATTGAATTTTAGGAAATATATAATATGACAATCTGGCATAACATTGCATAGGCATAATTGGATTGCATGATTGCTCGTTTGTCTGAATTAATATTGTGAAATTCTGATAATGACTGAGGTTAATTTTCTTGAGTCTGCATTGATACCATATCTGTGAGGTTTTGAGCCTAAACATTGAAATTTTTGTTGAGAGGCCTCACTGTTGTAATACTCTAGAACTTGATCTGTTTCTATATAATGCATGCATTGATTGATATGATAAGACATTTTGTTCTTATTAGCTATTGGCCAAAATAACTCACCTATATGAGTTTTCCCATGCTAGCCCTTTTGAGCCTGAACTTATTTCTTGATAAATGACATGTTGCCTGACTGATGGCTTAGCCAATATCCATATGACTTACTTTGGTTGAGATTGAATCACTGAATATGTTGCAAATAAAGTGAAGAAATTGAGGTAAGCTCCACAAAGGTCAAGGAATTAAGGGCTGAAAAAATTCATCTATACCCTTATAAAAAAGAGAAAGGGCAAAGTGAAAAGAAGAAAAAGGAAAAGAGTAAAAGGTGGTTGAAAGGAATTAATTCCCGAAATTCTGTGGGAATGTTAGTGGAGCAAAACAATTGAGTTGAATGTGTTAAAAGTGAAATAAAACTTAGTTTTTCAATCTCTTTGTTATTTGAGGTACTATCCAAATTTTCCTACCTGTTACCCCGACCAAGATACAACCTGTGAAGTCCTTTTGATCAATTGATGCATGTATTTGATTCTTCATTTTTAAGAATTTTTGAGAATATGATCAAGCATATGGTAGTGTTATAGCTTTGAATAATTGAGTGCTCATAATACCCTTAAACACTGAATGTTGAGTGAACATTATTTATCTGTGTGAGGGGTAATCAATGTAGACCTGTAGCCTTAAGAGGCTGATGACATTATTGGAAGTTTATGACGTTGAGTTAGGCATGAATGGCATATTGTGTCTGAGAGTGTCTCTGGAATGTTATGTTGGATTAATTGAATATTTCATGAATTGAGTTTTGTACATTGCTGGGGACAACAACATTTAAATCTGAGAATGGTTTGATGTGCCTCTGGCAAGTGTAATTTTCTGTGTTAAAATTTATAAGAATTGAGTCATAAAAGAGCAACTTAAATACATATTTGCTAATTATATTGATTCTTTCTTTTTAATAATATTTCTCACCTATTGATTGTATTTTTACTGAAAAAAAGAAGTAAAAATTATAAAAAAAATTGTTAACACAATTCCACACGGATGCAAGAGTATACAAGTCCAGCAAGATGGCGCAGACCAGCACCGAACTGGCGCGAGCCCGCGCCAGTTTCCGAACATTGCAGCGAAGGCCTTGAAGTGGCGCTCCATGGCACTAAATGGCGCTACAAAGCGCCAAGATGAAGACTAATTGGCACCAATTTATGGCACTACAGAGCGCCCAAATCATAGGAGAAAATGGCGCAACACAACGCCAAATTATAAGAAGAGTTGGCGCTACACAGTGCCCCAAAAAGCAACTCCATGACGCCATCCAGCGCCAGTTCACGTAGGAGCGAGTTCTGACTTTTCATTTCAGGCAGTAACACCGTGCAGACTTGCGCCAACCCAGCGCCAATTGGCGCCGGTTTACGGGAAAGGAGTACCGTGTTTCCGAGGCGCATTTTTGGAAAGAAAAGAAACATGTTATAAATAGCTCTTTTACAGAATTAGGGCAGACACATTTCGCAGATCTGAAAACTTGGAGAGAAGAAAGGAGGCAGCTGTGGTTCTTCGCTTTCTTCGTTCTTCATCTCCTTCTTTGTATTTTCTTTCTCTTTTATTTTATTTTATGTTGAATCTTAGATCAGCGATCATGATGTTCATTGGCTAGATCTCTTTAATGTAGTCAGGTCACGATCCATATGTGAACCCTTGATACGAAGGATTGGTTTGTGGTTTTTGATTTATATAATTATCTTTATCATTACTCTGTGCTAATTTGATATTTCCTTTGTTAGAATTGATCGATCTGATAGTTGGGGATATTCTGAGGATCAAAACCCTAGATAGGAATATTGAGGTTTTGTTCTCGAAAGGGGGTAAGATAACGATCTGTGTGCGTGCTAGGAATAGACGTGTATATAATTGCAGATGCTTAAATTATCGCGCCCATTCTTTGATCCCATGAGAAACATTGCAAGGAATTGGGATTCCTTATGGGATTAAAAGGTTAACCCTGCCAGGAATTGAGGGTTAACTATTAAATCTTTTTTAGATGATAATTTATCTGAGTGATTATATAGATGATTATTGTAAATCAATCCGGAGTAAAAAGCGGGGATCATTTGGTGATTGAATCCTGGCTTCAATGCTTTTCTTATCTTTTTTACAAATCACTTCTCATTTTTATTGTTTTATTTCTCAAAACAAAAATACAAAAATAAGTCTTTTATTTTCAGATTTCAATTTCATTCAATTTGACAATATTTGTCACACAAGCCCTATTTGAATCTTTTCCATTCTTTAAGAAAAAGTTTAATTGATATTAGATCTTAATCCCTATGGAGACGAACTTTTTTTATCACTTTATTACTTGTGCGATCGGTATACTTGCTGGAGAGCATCATATACTACCACCAACCCAAGGCCCGAATAATAAAGATGAACATCTTGGTGATAATGGGGAGGATGATGTCTCTTTTTCACATATAGTCCTCTTAACATTGTTCTTGATTTATATTTGTGATACTGACTTGTATACATTTAGAACTTTAAATGATGTATGATGTTTTGGGTAATTGATGTTAGTTTGGATGTGTATTATCTTTATGAAATTATCACATGTTCATACTTTTCATTATATAGAATGTTTTTGGTCATTGATTATAGTTTGGATGTATATTAGATCCATGAAATTACCACATGTTTATTAGGTACACTAGTTTGTATTTGCTGAATTAAAATCCATATGAAATAAATGTTTTTTAAAAAAGTCAAAAGGAAATGATTTGGAAAAATAGCACTTATGAAAAAGAAATAAATTTTTGTGAATCCTACTATATATTTAAATGTACTTTTATTTATTAACGAAAAAATGTAATTTTTTTCACCAAAAAAAAATGTAATTTTATTTAATTGTACATATTATTTTATTTTTATAAAATCAAACATAGAAAAAGAAAATTATTTTATTTTTATTAGATAATTACAAATAAGAATAGATATTACTCATTTTCTAGTTTATTCCTTTGTTTTATTATATTTCTTTTTTTGTTCCTT
Organism: Gastrolobium villosum; assembly: GCA_032173675.1. Taxonomy (NCBI): domain Eukaryota; kingdom Viridiplantae; phylum Streptophyta; class Magnoliopsida; order Fabales; family Fabaceae; genus Gastrolobium; species Gastrolobium villosum. The sequence continues at coordinate 15,856 of JAVKPL010002870.1, forward strand.
TGTGATATTAAAGAGATACTTTTTCAGACATCTTTTTTCACAAGAAATAAATGACCGCTCAATTTTTTTTATAACCTCCATTTCTTCTATCCCATCAACCTATCCCATTACTTTAGGGCTTTTGATTGGTCCTGTTACAGTAATTTTTTTTTTTCCTATAACACAAAACGACAAGCAAAATAATAATAAAAAACTAAAAGAGACAATTTTTATTTTGTCGCTAGTCTCCCATGTTCGTGTAACATAATTGTTATTAATCACTTACTTTTATGACATTACTGTGCAAAACTTTTATGTACGAATAACATTTCCGATAAAACAAGGGTGACAATTGAAAAAAAATGGAAGACTAAGTAACTTGTGTTTGCGTAAATATCACATCTGATTTAATAAATAACCATCCGCAGTACCATAAACAAAAACTTGAACCATGATATTGGAGTATTTCACTCATTCAATTATGAATTGGCCATAGGGATGTTTCCAATGTATCGTTTCTATGATATGGTCAAACTAAAATGTCGTTACAATTACAATGAAAATTCACTTTAATTATATTAATTTCAACTGCTTCATAATAAAAGCACAGAAAAATAAGTTTAGACTTTAGACCATTTATTCAAGTACATAATTAAAATAAAACCACTGACCGCAAGATCAGAAAATAAATGGCCAATTATTTCAGCAGATGATGCAAGCCCACTTAAAAATGTGGTTGTGGGTTGAATAAAAGGTACATAAACTCCTGGGATATTATAAGTAGAGTTGAACTTCAACACTAAAATTGAAAAAATAAATAATTGAGGATTGGGTAGCGTATAAAGGATCAACTCTTTTCTTCTCCGTGAAAATTGCTCGGTGGACCGTATTTGTGGCAGATACATATTGATTTGTGTTGTGGGCTCTTGAGTCTTGAGTCGTGTTCACCTCTACCAATTAGGATTCAGCTTTTCCAGCATATAATAGAGCAAATTAACCATCACTGATGTGGACTGCAATATATGGGGATAAGACTGAAAGTTGTCGAGTACATATCTGTTTTTTATAAGAAGAAATTAAGATGGGAAAAAAGAATGTATGATACCAACAACCAACCAAACTAAATGGCTGATACTTGTTCTTGGGATTCAGGTAGATTATATAATCTAAGAAATCATAAAATATTGTCATATGAAATTAGACATAAAAAAGTTTAAATGTATGGCAAAAATGTTTATCATTTTAAATAACATAACTTTGTGTCATTTTTAATGAAAGTAAGTTGTTTTGGTAAGATTTTACATTCTCTCTCCTCTATTTTCTTTTTATTTCTAATTTTATAAATTAGATAAAATGACAAAACATACCGAAACGACGTAGTTTCATTAAAAATGACACAAAGTTGTGTCATTTAAAATGACAAATACTAAACCATTTATTTATTTGTTGAAAACGTTATTCTTGATTTTGTTCCTTGCTTGCTTTGATGTTCCTACAAGATTTGAAAAATCAAGATTTTCCTCTTCATTTCACATCACTCGCTGATAATAACCGTTGATGAAGCAAGTTGTAGAGCAACTATTTTTTATTTATTTATAACAAGAGCAACTATTTTTAACCTACTGTGAATGAGGGAATGTAACCAAATTTATTAACCTTAGGGCATGTTTGGTATGATGTACAAGGCTTGATAGTATAAACTTATACCATACGTTATAACATTTTAATTTGTTTGGTGTGACCATCATATAATACAAGCTTATACAGCAGAACTCTTTAATATATTGAAATGATGTATAACTTAATCAGGCATAAGGGGTAAGATTAGGTCTGATAAGAGATTGATGTATTAATATTGCTTACAAGTATAATTATCAAGAACTAATATATTAAAATAATTTTTTTAATATATTAATTTTTAAAATATTGGAGGATATTATCTTATACAATACCATAACAAATGCTGGATAGTATTAAAATTTAATCAGATCTTATACTATCAGGCCTTATTTTATACTATACACCAAACATGCCCTTAGTCTCATTCTCATCATGGACTTATAGGTTAGACCTATACTATTTATTACCCACACGAATGAGTACAAATATCTAAACCCAAACTAAAAAATCACTTAATTAATTAAATGAGCTTTATATTACACCGCCGGATATACATCATGTCTTGGGCTGCTTTTATTAAAATAAAAGAAATTATAATTGATTGAACCCACAATAATTAAAAAAATTCTAACATATATTAGACATCCTATAACGCCATGGCGCCTATGCGCAACTTTGCTCAATGTGTGCCACCCACTCCCTACCCTCTGTCATTGGTTTACCCTTCATTTGTGCTATGCCTACACTAGCCTTTGTCAACTTGTATCCAATTGTATGAATATTGCATTTATATGGGCACCATACTATGAAAGTTGGAAACATTTTTGACATTGATACGCTCTTGAGACTATGATATTTGTAATTAAAAAAAAGTTTTATAAGAGTTATGTTGTAGGAAAAGTGATTGTGTTATATTATAGAGATTCATTTTGCGTGCCGGATTTTTTTTTTTTTTTTTTTTTTGCTGCGGGCCCCATAGAATGTTGTGTGTAGGAAATTTTTTATGGTCATGTTAAATGATAGATGATAAACGCTTAAAAAAATTATCTTTTGCCGGTTCGGACATGCGCCAAATATACTTTGGCGGTTTGGCCACTCAATCGATTTTAAAAGCTTATTTATTATTGTTTATAAAAAAAAAAGCTTACTTATTATTAAACAAATAATTTATAGATGCCTCTTGGTATTTTTTGTGTGCGTGTGATGTGGCGTTCGAGTGTGCTTGTGTATGTGGCTGCCCGTGCACGTATGCATGCGCATGGCCGTGTTTTTGTTTTTTTAAATACTTTTTTCCATACTATATTTTAGATTTTTAGTATTGATGTGTCATGTTGAGTATTCGAATTTAGTCCGCACGATGGTAACTGATATGTTTGGTGCATAATATAGAATAATGCCTGATAGCATAAGGCCTGATAGTATAAGATCTGATTCAATTTTAATACTATCCAGCGTTTGGTACGATATTATATAAAATAATATATTGTATAAGATAATATCATCTAGTATGTGGT
>JAVKPL010002871.1:0-18774 GCA_032173675.1 Gastrolobium villosum
CGCCTAATTGGCCTTTTAAGTTTTGGAGGAAGAGGTTTGGGTTCATCAGTTGAAGGCCAATACTTGTCCGAATTCACTGGGTTTAAAGTGTGTGCATAAGTGGCATGCAATGCATCCACTGTAAGCCATTGATGGACATAGTTTTCGGCTGGCTCGTTTTTGTGACAAATGGCTGCTATGGCATGCTCACAAGGCAGCCCAGTCAACTGCCATGCATTGCATGCACATGCATGTGTTGTTAAATTCACTCCAACTCTATCATCTTTCCCACTGACCTCATACATATCTTGTTGCAGATTTCCAGTCCAAGTGGGTGTCCATGAATTGTTAAGTACCTTTAACTGATCCAGTCTCTTTTGCTGAGCAGGGGCAATTTTACCCCGAACAGTTGCTAACACCCTCTGATGTGCAGCCATCCTCCTCATAATGTAGCATCTCAATTCCTCCAATAGAGTGATAATTGGTTTTGACCTATATCCAACAATCTTGGCATTCCATACCTCTGCCATGTTGTTTGTGATATTATCACATTTCGGCCAGTGGCTGAAATAAGCTTTCACCCAACTTGAGGGCTGAATGTTATCCAAGTACTTCCATGCAGCGTCATTCTTCCCTTTCAATCGTGCCATTGACTTGTGGGACAGTGGTGCATCTAGAACACTCCCATACCAAGGCTCGAATTGCCTTGTCTTTCCACTGTTTTATGAAATTCTTCCAAACATGCTGCACACAAAATCGATGATGTGCACCAGGCATCACCTCTTGAATCGCTGGAATCAGCCCCTACACACAGACAAAAAAAAAAGGTATCACTAACAGATATAGATTGTTGGAACCAGGTACTCGAGGGCCATTATGGTCCCTGACAAAGTGCACGGGGTCCTTATTGGTCCCTGATTCCAGAAATTTAGGAAATGCACTGCATGAGGAAAAACTGTTTTGTCCCTGCACTTAACAACAATGAGATCAGATTGCACTATGAAGGAAAAACTGTTTTGTCCCTGCACTTAACAACAATGAGATCAGATTGCACTATGAAGGAAAAACAGAGTAAACAAATTTGTGGTTGAATACTAAAGCAAGTTCAAATGAAATAATCATAACAAACCTTCTGTTGGTCTGAAATAAAATTCCACCCAAACACTGCATGAGGGCTAATGTCTTCCTGTAACAGTGTTAAAAACCACTTCCAGTTCTCTTTGGTTTCACTATCAACAACTGCATATGCGATTACATAGAAGCTTTTGTTGGCATCCTCCCCAACTGCACTTAACAATTGACCTCCATAATATCCTTTCAAGAAACATCCATCCAAACCAATTAAGGGCCTGCAGCCAGCTTTGAACCCTCTTTTGCATGCATCCAGACAAATGTACAACTTAGAAAATATGGGTGAGGAGTGCGGATCAGGTTGTGGGATCAATTGCAGTTGACATGTAGACACCCAAGTAGTCTCTTAATTTTGCATACTGTTCTTTTTCACACCCTTCTATTTTGGCCTTGGCCATTTGAAGTGCCTTGGTCACTTTCTTCAAATGGACATGAACTTTGTACTCCTCTTTCATGTGGTCGTACGCCTCAGCTCTTGTCATGTTCGGCTGTGTCAATAGCCTTTTTTCTAATTTCTTTGCAACCCACTCCCTACTTGCCCTCTTGTTTCTAAAAAGCCTGCAGCAAGAGTGGATGTCATTAAAAGTCTTCACTTGGAAAGCTGCCATTTTGTTGTTCCACGCACAGTAAATCATCCAATCACATTCAGCATTACTACACGTTGCTCGGGCTCTCACTTTGTCATTCTTCAGCCACTTAAATTTTCTTCCTAGATCAATACTGTAGTCTTTGACAGCATTTTTAAAGTCTTAAAGACTCACAAACTCCATCCCCAGTTCTAAGTGTACATGACCGAACTCCTCATGCACATTAAACTTTGGATTTACTTCCTTTTCATCCTCCTCAGCACCACTTGAAGGAGGCGTGTTCAACTCTTCGGAGGTATACCCATACCCACCCTCCTCGAAAGACATTGATTTCTCCTCCTCTTCCATTGTGTCCTCCCCTGCCACATTTTCAACTTCCTTCCCTTTCTTCTTATTTTGCTTTTTTTTTCCAACAGCTTTACCCTTCCCCTTGCACTCCTCTGTTTCCTCCACACTATCATCTGAGTCAGTATCTCCACTATCATCCTCCTCCCCATCACCATCTCCACCCTCATCCTCCTCCCCATCACTGCCACCCTCATCCTCCTCCCCATCATCGCCACCCTCATGTGCAGGCCTATCACTGCCACCCATATGTGCAGGTGCAATAATATCTTCAAGTGCAACATAGTTGGGGGTTGCAATGCAATCTTCACAAAAAATTTCTATGAACTTCCCATTTATCAATGCAGTCTTGATCATCTCCACAATATCACTATCCGTATTCAAAGGCCTTAGACCTACATCTAAATCGATTGTGTTGGGCATACGCCACAGCATTTGCTTACATGTCTCATATCCATAACCCTTGAACAGAGTATCAAGGTCACGGAGGTTGACAAAATCAGCATCCATTTCAGGTAAGTCATCTATTTTTCCATTTAAATATGTTAGGACACCTCTATCATTTCTCTTCAACACACCACCATGATGAAACCTTATTACTATATATTCATCCATCTGAAAAACACACAGGGCTGTATACATCAGAGCAATTTAACAAAACCCTAACAATATACATCAGTAACAACACTGCCGATAAATGGGTACAAGTAACGTGGAAAAAAATTGGTCTTTTCCATATTATGCATGCACTAAACATTTGGGGACCACAAACAAAGCAATAAAAAATGGCAACAGAATATACAAACCGGGACCACATGGATAAATGGGTATTTTTTTAATAAACCCTAACCATAATAACACAATGGAGAGCACATGGGGACCATCATCCAACAAAGAATAGACAATAAGAAGTGAGGGGGGACCACAAATATTGAACAATTTCTAAAAAAAAACTTACCTTAATGCATGAAAGAAAACTGCCACAGTGTTAACTTCCCTTCACCACCACAGAGCCAACCTTCACAACCTTCACGCTCGATTGTCTTCCCTGCAACCACGATCTTCGACAACCCTCAGTGTTCAACGAAGCTTCCAGTAGAGTCAACAATGGTGTTTCAATAATATGCAAAGACTTAGTGATGTAGAAAGAAAAAAAGAGCCACCACGGTAACTTGTTTTGTTTCTGACCACTTTCTAAAAAATAAAACGACGTCGGAAGGGTGGCTTGGACGAAAACGGCGTCGTTCAGAAATTCCAGCGTGTCAACCATCCAGTCCGCGTCAGAAGATAACGTGCCACATGGGCACCGTTAGTTTGACCGTGACGGACGAGATGACAGAAGGACTAACGTGGCCCCTTTTTTATAATTTTATGGACCAATGTGGTCCTTTTTTATTGCCAGGGACCAAAAAGGCTTTCGTGAATATTGCCAGGGACCAAAAAGGGTGTTTACTCATGTTATAATTTAACACACTTGGGTAAAGATTGTTGATGGACCTTTTATTGTTTTATTTCAGCTAAATAAAAGCCCAAAGCTCAAGGTTGAGAGAAGCCCACCAGGAACAGTCCAATTCAGCAATGCATAAAGGGGGAAAAGAGTAAAAAGAAGAAGAACTGGATAGGAAGAAGGGCACAATCATCGTGGGTGACTCATTTCAACCCAAATTAGAAAGCTATCAAACCCTATCCCCTTTTTTCATCTTCCATCATCGAAGCATTCAGCCACATCAATCCATTTTCCATGGTTTTCTAGCCCAATACATGATCTGAACCAAACTACTTTCACAAAATATAATTTACAAAAGAAAACCCCAATTGTTTTGTGAACCTGAGCTAGTTACACTTCGTTGGTAAAGGGTATGGGTGGAAAGAGAAGATCCTTGTGCAAAGGATGATCGAAGAGTGAGAGCAGAGACACGTGGCTGTTGATGCAAGGGTCACGAGGCTTTCACATGCAAAAGAAGAGGATATAAAAGAAGGAAGAGCATCACTGAGGCAGACGGTCTTCTTCCTACTACTTCTTGGTTGATATTTCTTTAAAGTCTATTTTTTATTTTGACAGTAGCATTTGATTTTAGTTTTAAATTGTTATTTTCTTTTGTTTCATTTCTGGATTTTAATGTTTTATCTCAGTTGTTTAATGCTATTTTTGTTGTTTAAATTTTCTGCAGTCCAGCCGGATGTTAGAGGTTTTTTTTAGGAATTAGTTGTTGAGAAGCAACTCATTCCGGACTCTGCATTAAGCTCATGGACTTGAATGAGAGATCATTCAAGGGATTTCACTTCAGACATGAATGAGTCCTCCATGTAACATTGGACTTAAGTCTCAAGAGTCCTAATCCCACTTGGCATAGAGATATGGAAGTGGTTGATTTTGGATAAAATAATTTTTAAGAGATTAAAAATTAACAATTGAGTTCCGTTAATTGGGAATTTTTGGATGAACAACTTGTTAATTAAATTATTCTTGCAAGCACTATGGGGAAGGAGAACCGAAAATCCAACCTATTTTTCTACAGATTTTCATCAACTCAATTTTTTCTTTGATTTAGAATTTTAATCATCTTTCTATTTTTTACAATTTCTTATTACAAAAAGTTTTTACATTAGACTTTAAACAAAACATTCCTCAAATTGATTTCTTATTATTTTTCATCCTTTAGATCAAGAAAAGTAATTCATAAAATTATAAAAAGTAGTAACATAGTTAGTGCTATTTCAAATTAGTCTCGTAATTATTTTTATTTTTATTCTCTTTTTAGATTAGATTCAGTTTTAGCAATTGCAAATTTTAGTCAAGTCAAAAACGCCAAATGATCCTTGTGGGAACAATATTAGGGTCTCAAATGATCCTTGTGGGAACGATATTAGGGTCTCAAATACGCCCTATATTACTTGTTGTCACGTATACTTGCGCGCTACTTGCATAAACGTTAGCAAGGCAACAAAAAGCTAATCAATGCATTTAAACAATCCATAACATATAATCTATCACAAATTGAACTTATACTAGCACATACAAGATATCAAAGAAGCAATTAAAGTGCTAGAAATAAAGAGTTTAGAGTTTAAAGAATTACAAACACAATATATCCTGGTTCGGTTACCTCCACTTGTGACTTACGTCCAGACTAAAGCCACTTGATCAACTCTTTCGCTAATGGCCAAGTTTCATGGGTGCGTGACAAACTTTTATAATCTTCCACGACTTCAGGTTCTTGGATACCTTCCAATCTCCAAATCTATGGGTACTTGGAAACCTTACAACTCTCTCCAAATTTACTTAGGTATTTGGCTACATCTCAAACAATGGGTTTTACAACTTTTTCAACTCAAGAATACAAGAAGGAAATGTTTGGAAACGAATATAAATTCTCAAAGCATGGATATACAACTTGAAGCACTATGGGTATATGGATTTTCAAGATATGAGCTCAAATATGTTTGATCTTTAAAAGTTATGAAAAAATATGCAAATGATATTGTAGAAGCTCTCAAAAGTATGCTTAATATGTGTAGGAATGATGTCCGGTCATTTTTAGGACCATGGGGGAGGTATATATAGTGATTTTTTTTTCAAAACTAGTCATTTATAGCTGTTATAGGCTTTCTGTCGTAGAGGGAATCGATTACCTTGCTGTGGGAATCAATTCCCAAGCCTATTAAAAGTTAACATTGTTTCGTATTTTGGGTATAACTTGAGCTATTATTGTCAGATTGATGTGATCTTGGTCCCGTTGGAAAGATAAAAGAAAGATATACAACTTCTAAACACAAGATCCAAATCCATCATCTTGGATACGAAAATTTGTATGGAAGGAAGAAGCGAAATTATGCAACGAGGTTGGTGGCCTGAGGAGCGACGGCTAACACAGCGGTACACTAAGATTAGTTGGATTTCAGAGTGTCTCGGTCAATGCATACACCCTCACAATGTTGGGTTTGGTTGGATATGATCGTTTAAGGTTGTGGGTTTATGGATCTGAAAGTTTGTGTTTTTGGATTTGTGGGTCTTTAGATGAAAATAAACTTGATGTTTCTCTACGCCTCTTTCTCTGTTTTTTCTATCTTCAAGATTTTTATTTTATTTTTGTTCTTCTCCTTTTTTCTTTTTGGCCATCAGCCCCCCTTCTTTACGTTCTTATTCTACCAAGGCTCTATAGAAGAAGCCAAAAAAAACCATCATTTCTTGCCCAACAGATTAAAGAGAGATTTTTGCATTGGTCCTTTCCAAATTCTTCTTATGTCCATTACTTCCGAATCTTAACTCTGCACCCTTGTTATTTTTGCTCCCTGCCATTCCTTTGGACCAAGTGAATCTACCAGCTCAATAATATCTTATGGAGGCGGAAGAGCTCTCTTTGCAGTGGCGGTAACTTGTATCTGAAGTGAAGGGTATTCTTTGATGTATTGGAAGGGTATCATATTCAAACCATATGAACATCTCCTGAGCCCCCTATTTTTGGATTATGTTTTCCCCGTTCTCGCACGTGAACATTATGGGTTTTATAATTCTCATGTCGAATGAGAATTGAAATCTCATGTTGTAGAGATAAAAAGCATGTGGGACCCATATGTTAGAAAAAATTATATGTAAGACTCATGTCAGCATGGAAATTGAAGGGTGTGTAGGGAAATTTGACCACTGTTACAAGCAAATAATGTTTGTGTTTTGTATTTCTTATTTAACATGAGAATTCAAACTTTCCTACACATCCTTCGATTTTCGTGCTGACATGGGTCGTACATCTAATTTTTTTTAATACATGGGTCCCACATGTTTTTTATCTCTAGAACATGAGATTTCAATTCTCATTTAAAATGAGAAATATAAAACCCATATTTATATAGATGTAATATTCAAAACTATAATTATAACTCATTCATTAATTGGAAGCGTAATCTATAGATAAAATATATCATACTTTACTTTATTCATGCTTAACATAGAATAGCCTTTACGTTTTCTAAAACTAGAACTAATCCAATATTTCTAACACATAATAGCCTTTATGATGCACTTAAAGTTGACCCATTCCACATGGTCTAACCATTGACTCAAGAAGCTTAAAGTCAACCAGAGTTGTGACCCATGATAGATATCAACACTTAACCGTTTCTGTTTTAGTCTGTTTTTCTATTAATTGCTTCTGTTATGAGTTTGTTACAGATTAGTTAGCTTTTTATCTTTCTGTTACAGCCATGTGGCTTTTCCTTTTGTATCAGCTTTTAGTTCCTATAGTATAAATAGGAACCACCATGTAAATTATGGTTATGTTTTTTCCATACTTGAAACTTTCTTCTAATTGATGAATTTTCAGTTTGTTCCATATTCTAAGATGGTATCAGAGCTCCAACCGGAGCTCTGATATTCGCCGTTCAATTTTTGTGTTTTTCTTCTTCGTCCTATCAAGTTCTCTTTGGTTTTCAGAGATTTTCTTATCTTCGCATTCATAGATAGTGGTGAAATGGTGAATCATAGATCCAACATGATTAAGATACTGAAGCAATTCCAGTAATGAGTAATAATTCAGTTAAAGCTGCTACTCTTGATGCTACAGATCCAGGTAATCCCTATTATCTTCATCCTAGTGAAAATACTTCTTGGTTTCAACGTTGTTAAATGGCAAAAACTATCATGGCTGGGCTAGGGCCATGAAGATGGCTTTGATCTCGAAGAACAAATTTTCGTTCGTCAATGGAACAATAACGGTTCCAGAGATTTCAGATCCTAATTTTGCAGCCTGGGAGAGGTGCAACACCATGGTGATTTCATGGTTACATCGTTCAATTGTAGAATCTATTTCCCAATCGATTCTTTGGATGGATTGTGCTTTTGATGTTTGGAACAATTTGAAGGAACGTTACTCACAGTGTGATGTTTTCAGAATTTCTGATTTGCAAGATGACATCTACAAATTACAACAAGATGATAGTTCTATTAGTGATTACTATACAAAGTTAAAGATTCTATGGGATGAGCTTGAGGCTCTGCAGCCAACTCCCACGTGTAGATGTATACGACCATGCTGTATGATTTCCTCACAAATCAAATAGATCCGTGACAGAGATTATTCCATACGGTTCTTGAAGGGACTTAATGATCAATTCGCACATGTAAGGTCTCAAATCATGTTGATGGACCCGCTACCAAATGTAAATCGAGTTTTCTCATTGGTAACTCAAAAAGAAAGGCAGATTATGCAAGAGAGGCAGATGATACAACTGGAAGGGAATGCTTCTAAGTTAGAAGCTTCAAGAGTCTTTTACAATTCAACTGATCAGAATTATGGAAGAGGACGTGGACCAGTTCGTGGAAGAGATCTCGGTTTCTTCCTTGGTCGTGGAAGAGCAGTAGGATCTAAGCTGTGCACTTATTGTGGTAAAACTAGTCACACAGTAGACACATGTTTTGAAAAACATGGGTACCCTCCTGGGTATAGACCAAGAACTCCTATGCATAAAGCTAACATAGCTGCTGTGATGGATCAGAATCAAGTGGCAGAAGTACCACCAAATGTTAATCCCATTGATGAAGGGAAAGAAAATTTTACAAAGTTTCAGTATCAAGTTATTTTGGACATGATTCAGCAACAAATGCAGCAGCAAAGTCCAAATACTCATATGAGCAATATGGTGAAAACCAAATCCTTCAATGTAAGCACTGAGGCATCCGAATCTCCAGGTAATTTTCCTATCCCATGGATTTTAGATACTGGAGCAACCGATCATATAACTTGTTGTTATAGAAGTTTATGTCATGTCAAGAAAATTGATCCAATTCCAATCTCTCTGCCCAATGGAAGCATGGTATATTCTCATTACTCTGGTGTAGCTAGACTCACAGATTCTCTAAGCTTGAAAAATGTCCTGTTTGTAGAAGGTTTCACAGTCAACCTTATATCAGTTAACAAACTCATCTATGAAGTTAACTGTCATGTCTTATTTCAGCATAAAAAATACATCATTCAGCGGATACCATCAATGCAGATGATTGGTTCTGCTAAGTTGGAGAGAGGATTATATGTCCTTAAACAAAACAGCAAATGTGAAAACAATTCAATCAGCAATAGCATGAAGACAGAGAGAGGGTCTGATTTTCCTAAGAATAGTTTTACGGTTAAGAATTGTATAGATGATATGTGGCATTTACGGTTGGGACACTGTTCAAAAGGTGTAATAAAGGCTATGATGCTTCAGCATCCTTTCATTAAGTGTAAAAACATTGATGATGCTTGTGACATTTGTCATTTAGCAAGGCAAAAGAAATTGCATTTTCCCCTTAGATATACAGTATCAGATTCACCTTTTGATCTTGTGCATATTGACATATGGGGGCCATGCTCGCTTCCCTCTATACATGGTTATAGGTACCGTTTGACTATAGTTGATGGTAATACAAGGTTTACTTGGGGAATTCTCATGAAAGCTAAATCTGAAGTAAGAACTCATATTCAATCGTTTGTTTCCCTTATTGAAAGTTAGTTTCACATAACAGTGAAAACTTTTAGAAGTGACAATGGGCCAGAGTTTTTAATGACTGATTATTTTAACAAAAAGGGAATTCTACATCAAACTTCTTGTGTTGAATCTCTTGAACAAAATGGAGTGGTTGAAAGAAAGCATCAACACATATTGAATGTTGCAAGAGCACTTTTTTTTCAAAGTAAAGTACCTTCGGGTTTATGGTCTCATTGCATTGTGCATGCTATTCATTTGATCAATAGATTGAATACTCCTGTTTTGAATAACAAGTCACCATTTGAACTATTGTATAATGAGCCACCTGTGATCATCCATCTCAAAGCTTTTGGATGCTTGGCTTATGCCTCTACAACTATGGCTGGTCGTTCAAAATTATCCTAGAGCAAGAAAGTGTGTTTATATTGGTCATAAAGATGGGGTAAAAGGTTATGTACTGTATGATGTGCACTCCAAGCAGATAATCATCTCAAGGAATGTTATTTTTTATGAACAACACTTCCCTTTCACTGAGCAACAGACAGTACCTCATGCTCCTTGGCCACTTGGTGGTAACGCTAGTAGCATTTATGATATTCCTTCTCAGCATGATAGCAACCCTACAGTCCTCACTCAAAATATTGGTTCAATAGCTGTAGATCAATCAAGTGTCCAAACAGAAATGCTCATTGACTCATCATGTGAACACACAGACACCAACATTGCAGTACCTGCAGCTACCATAGAAGTTCCTACTGCTACTCCACTTATAGCAGACATTCCTAGACGTTCAACTAGGACAAGGATGCCTCCCAAGCACTTGCAAAACTTTCATTGCAATCTTTCTGTCATTACAGAACAGGTACCTAGCACTCCACCAACATGTCTATACCCTCTCTCCTCTGTTGTCTCCTATGCAAAATGTTCAAGTAAACATTCATCTTTCTGCCATAACATTAGTGCCTTTATTGAACCAACTACTTATAAGCAAGCTGCTTAGTCCCGTGAATGGATCAATGCTATGAATGAGGAACTAGAGGCACTCCACTGAAATCAAACATGGACTTTTGTTGACCTACCTACTGGGAAACGACCAATTGAGTCTAAATGGGTATACAAAGTCAAACATAACACAGATGGACTATAGCACGATACAAAGCAAGGTTAGTGGCAAAGGGGTACAATCAAATGGAAGGTGTTGATTAATTTGAAACATTCTCACCAGTTGCTAAGCTAACATCCATCAGGACTTCTTCTAGCAGTGGCAACATCCCGTAACTGGTTCTTGGAGCAACTGGATATCAACAATGTCTTTCTTCATGGTGATCTTTTTGAGGAAGTATATATGACAGTTCCTGATGGTGTTCTTGCTCCTGATCCACACAAGGTTTGTAAGCTACAGAAATCACTATACGGTCTTAAGCAAGCCAGCCGCCAGTGGAACGCTCGTTTGACCACAGAATTGCAACTCCTTGGTTACAAACAGTCTTCTGGTGATCACTCCTTATTTACCAAGTCTGATGGTGATTCATTTACTGCATTGCTTGTGTATGTAGACGACATGGTGCTTGCTGGAAATAATATGCACGAAATCAACACTATTAAGAAACATCTTGATCACCTTTTCTGCATCAAAGATCTGGGGCCCCTTAAACTCTTCCTTGGCTTAGAGGTTGCTCGGTCACAAAGAGGTTTAGTTGTCAATCAACGGAAATATGTTCTGGAAATACTCAAGGACAATGGTTTATTAGGAGCCAAGCCTGCATCCACTCCTATGGAGCCTACTCTTCGTTTGCGTCAGAATCAGGGAGCTCCTTATCATGATCCAGCCTCCTACCGTCGTCTTGTTGGCCGCTTGTTGTATCTCACAAATACAAGACCTGACATTTCGTTTGCTGTGCAACAGTTAAGTCAATTCGTTGCTAATCCAATGCAAGTTCATTTTGATGCAGCTTGTAGGGTCCTTCGCTATTTGAAGAGTTCTCCAGCCAAGGGCCTTTTCTTTCCATCTCACAATAGTTTACATCTATCAGGCTTCGCAGATGCCGACTGGGGCACTTGTCCTGACACGAGAAAATCTACCACCGGTTTTTGTATCTTTCTTGGTTCTTCTCCGATATCACGGAAGTCGAAAAAGCAGAGCACAATTAGTCATTCCTCAGCCGAAGCAGAATATCGTGCATTGGCCACCTTGACATGTGAGATTCAATGGCTCACTTTTCTTCTGACTGATCTTGGCATCCCTCTCTTGCATCCTTCACCAGTTTACTGTGATAATTGTGCTGCAATTCACTTAGCACACAATCCATCCTTTCATGAAAGAAGCAAGCACATAGAGCTTGACTGTCACATCACTAGGGAAAAGGTAGTTTCTGGTCTCATTCGCTTGCTGCCAGTATCTACTACTCAACAGCTCGCAGACTCTTTCACTAAAGCTCTTCATCCCAGTGCTTTCCATGGATTTATGTCCAAGTTGGGTCTCCATGATATATGCCTTCCAACTTGATGGGGGGTGATAGATATCAACACTTAACCGTTTCTGTTTTAGTCTGTTTTTCTATTAATTTCTTCTATTATGAGTTTGTTACAGATTAGTTAGCTTTTTATCTTTCTGTTACAGCCACATGGCTTTTCCTTTTGTATCAGCTTTTAGTTCCTATAGTATAAATAGGAACCACCATGTAAATTATGGTTATGTTTTTTCCATACTTGAAACTTTCTTCTAATTGATGAATTTTCAGTTTGTTCCATATTCTAAGAACCCCAATAAGTTGAAAGAAGTAGTGATTTGAAATATAACAAATTATGATAAAATTCAAGTTCCAATAAAGTGGCAGATATGATTATGATTTACTTGACAAGAAAAGGAAAGAACAAATTTGGCATGATTTAGATCTAAGATTTGGGATGTGTTTTGAATGATTTAATTATAATTATTCATTTATTTTTGGAAGTTAGTTACCGTTATATTTATGTTAGGAATTTTTCTTATTTTTAGGATTTTAGATTAGTGAGTTTTGAATTTTGGATCAATTTGTAATTAGTTTATAAAAAGGTAATTATGACACCTTATTTTAGGAGTTGAATTTTGTTATTTGAAATTGAGAACCAGAGTTACTCTTTTATCGTATCTCAACTTTCTGTTTAATCATTTTTTTATGCATTTTCGACATCATTTGGTATCAGAACACTAGGTTTCCTTGAATCAGTGGCTGAATAGAATCATAGAGGTCATCGATGGCGGAGTCGTGAAGGCAAGGGGCGTGGATTCTTTCCTAAAGAAGGCAAACAACCATCTCAGATAGATCCACGTGACATAGAAAATGTTGCTTGGAAGGGGATCCACGACTTGAAGCGATAACTTATGGAGGCACAAAGCATGAAAGTTCAATTTTTGGAGTGACTATTTTTGCGGACACAAAGCAGGAAAATTCAAGATTTGGATCGACAACTCGCGAGGGCCCATACCGAGAACATCCAAAATTTGAAACGACAACTGGAGTGGCGACTATTTTTGCGGACACAAAGCATGAAAATGCAACATTTGGAGTGGCGACTTGCGTGGACAAAGTTGGACATTCAATCCGAAGAAGGAATGAAATTAGAGTACGTATATGATGATGAAGATGAGGACATCAATCCCTTGAGGATTCTAAACCATGGATAAAATTGGGAAGTACGACCTGGAAATCAGTCCACTTTTCATGATATCGAGATGCAAATCAACATTCTTGATTTTGATGTCTATGATTATAACACAGTTCATGACGATTAACCATCTTATGATATATGAAGATTCAATTTTTGATGATAATCCAGTCTATGATAAATATAATGGAGAATCAGATTATGAATATCTAATAGAGGAAGATTTGTCATTTGGGTTTTTGTTTAAAGAAATTGATATCATTGAATATGAAGCAGATTCGATGATGAATCTTTTTTTAGTAGGGGAGAATAATGCACTTATAGTTGACTCATTGACCATGGTCCAGCCATTGACTTAAGAAGCTCAGAGTCAATCAGAGTTGTGGCCTAATAAGTATGGCCAAATTGTTGAAAGAAGCTTTGATTTGAAATATAACAAATTACAATCAAATCCAAGTCCCAATAAAGCAGCAAATATGGTTGTGATTTATTTTCCAAGAAAAGAAAAGCAACACATTTGACATAATTTGAGATCTAAGATTTGAGACGTATTTTAAATGATTTAATTGTAATTATTTATTTATTTTTGGAAGTTATTTACCATTATATTTATGTGAGGACTTTTTCTCATTTTTAGGATTTTAGATTTTGAATTTTGGATCAATTTGTAATTAGTCAATAAAAGGGTGCTTATGACCCTTATTCTATGAGTTGAATTTTATTATTTTGTTAATTGAAATTGAGAACCAGAGTTTTACTCTTTTATCATATCCCAACTCTATGTTTGACCACTTTTCTATATGTTTTCGACATCACTTTACAATAAAACCCATGCGGGCCCATGTGAAAAGAAGGGAGAGAAAAAGAAAAAATATGGGCTCCACACACTTTTAAGTGTGTGTGTAGGAGATAAATTTATCTCATATAACATGAGAAACAATAAATCCATTTGTATACAGGGTTTAATGTCTCCCATGTTATAGGATAAAAAATTATCTCTTATACATATATAAAATTGCAGAAAAATATTTCTGCAGTTACTACATATAAGTTATCTGCATTTACTTCTAAAACAACGTCGTTTTGAAATTGAAAGATTAAAAATTTATAATTATAAAGACTATAATAACCCTAAAATAAATTAAAATTACAAAAACACCATGATTTCCGCCCAAAACGACGTCGTATTGAACTTACTGTAGAAAAAATGAACCCATAAAAGTATACCAGTCCCATATTATAATGACCCTCACATTTATTATGGATTTAATATTGAAGGATAATTATGAAGAAAAAGAAATAAAGTCACCTTTGGTGAAAAATGAGTTAAAATGACAATTAAGGAGTAAATATGTGGGTAAATAAAGTTACTCGAAAGTAAAAAGTAAAATTATAAATATTACCATAAAAATATTTTGGACTAGTGTGCAAAGTTTGGTAGTGAATGGAGGTGCGTAGATAGATAAGATTTTACCCAATTAAACCAACTTAAATACTTAAGTTAGAAACGTACAGTATCCTCATTTCTTTTCTTCTCACGCGTGCGTTCTTTCATTCTTCTTCTTTGTGCGACAAACCCGCGACCATTGGAAGGAGAGCTTGAATTGTAACTTCCTCATTTCTTGATGAAATCAAGTGAGATAAAAAGCAAAGTTGCTTAGAATTGGGAGACAAACACACCCCCTAATCCATAATCTATTAAAAAGCCTTGTATTGAGAGAAAAATGGAAGGGAAAGTGGCACCCCTTTGTTGATTGAAGGTCCAAGAAGCTGTTTTGATCTCATTTGAGGTTGGAAATACACTCATTAGGTGATTCTAGGTAAGTCTATGTTAAGAAATCCTAGTTTTCTTTGAGTTTTGAGAAGATTGATTTAGGTTTTCATTTTTAAGGTTTGGTTTGATTGAGCTTGTTAGAGCTTGATTGAGGCTTGGCTCATGTTGAGAAAAGTGTTCACATGAAGATTTCAACGCTGAAAATGTATTTGAAAAATTTAAGATACCGTATTTTCGAATAATGACGTATACGAATAGTACCATATATGTGAATAGTACCGTATATGTGAATAATGATGTATACATGAATAGTACTGTAGAGATAAACAGTACCATATGTATGAATAGTTAAGAAATATTTGATAAGTAAAAGATAAAATCACTAAATGGTGTGTCTGGTTAACTACTTGGTTTTGAACCATTTTATTGATATTTGTATGGATTCCCTATTCTACGTTCGCCTAAGAGTCTTGTTGAGGATCCTACATCAGGGAGGCATGGTAACTCGGTTGTTGGGTAGGCCATCTATACAACTTTGAGAGGTAAGCTCTATGTTTATGGAGTTCGCTCCTACTTTGTGTTCCGCCACAGTGTATGGACTGTGGTCAGGTTGTATGATATGTATGAGATATATGATATAGATGCATTCATATTGAACTATATGATGATGTGATGTGATATGTCTTGATGTGTTTACTTTGATATGTTTTGATGTGATTTCTGTAATGATCTCTGGCCATTGACTCTATATTCACTGATGTCCGCTAGGGGTCCTCCCTTGGGACTGACGGTGTATATATCTGTTATATGTTGAGTTCCGGTTGGGGTCCTCCCTTGGGAACATGTGCACTGATTTTCGCTTGGGGTCCTCCTTTGGGATTGACTGTGTACACCTCTATTATGTGATGATCTCTGGCTATTGATCCTATGTGCACTGATATCACGTGTCTGTTAGTTACGGTAGTTGAATAAAAGAGGGGGAAAATGTAAAAGGGAATTCATTCTGAACATTTCGATAATAATACATATTCAATTTTTCTCATCTTTTCTCTGAAATTTCTCTCTGTCTTTCCCCTTTCTCTGCTATTCTCATGTACAACCTATCAATTTGGTGCTTTCATCTATGAACCATGGCACCGGAAAGACGAGCTCGCACCTTCGAAGATCGATTGGAGACACGCAAACGGAGGTGGAAGGATTACGCGAACAAATGCACAAGCGGTTTCAGGAACTGACATGCAAATTAGATGTCATCCTCGACAGTTACCAGGAGTCACATTCGGCAATGAGCGCAACTACCAGCTTCCCCAATACAAGTTCCAAAGGTCATGCAGCAACAAGAAATTTACGCTTGAAAGCTTCACGCTTCAATGGCTCTTATGACCCACAAGGATAGATGTTTCAGATTAATAATTTTTTTGATTTTTATGACATAGAAGAAATCCAGAGGCTCGAGATTGCCCCATTTTATCTTGAAGGTAAAGCTCTGGCATGGTTTCAATGGTTTAAGAAGAACACAACTGTTGATTCATGGAATGGGTTTGTGCATGCTATCCAAGTTCGGTTTGGACCATCTGACATTGAAGACTTTCAAGGCCAGTTGACGAAGCTGTGTCAGATACTGGATCTGTGTTAGAATATCAAGAAGCATTTGAACTCCTTTCGAATAAGGTAGATGGCCTTTCAGAATCATTCCTTATTAGTTTTTTTGTGTCTGGGTTGAAACGGGAGTTTAAACATGATGTTTATGTATTTTACCCATCCTCCCTAACCCGTGCATTCTCTTTAGCCAAGCTTCAGGAAACCAAATTACAATTTAAAAATAATCCTCCCAAAATCCACTCACCGTACCCACCATTATTACCCACACCCAAATCGAGTCCAGCCCTTGTCAAGAACACTTTCCCAAACACCAGTACCAGTTACACTAAACCCATAACCCACTGTTTATCCCAAAGTCAGATCCAAGAATGTAAAGACAAAAATTTATGTTTTTCTTGTGGTGACAAGTATTTTTGGCCACAAGTGTAAGGCCTATGTTCATGTCTTGATTGTTCCCGATGATGAGATGTTCGAGGAGAACATACATGAGCAAATACCCGACTCCAGTCAACCAGACACCATAGCAGGCCACATTGATAGTGTCACACCTCAAATCAGTTTCCATGCATTGGCTGGTGTGGTAGTTCCTCAGACTTTTCGATCTACTTGTCATATTGGAAAATCAGCATTCTCTTTATTGGTGGATGGTGGAAGTACACATAACATCCTTCAACCCAAGGTGGTGTCTACCCTGGCACTTCCAATTACTGTGGATAAAAAATTTGAAGTGATGGTGGGTAATGGTCAAAAGTTGCAGTGTGAAGGATTATGCCCAGCCGTGCCAGTCCAAATTCAACAACATGTTTTTATGGTTGATTTCTATATTCTTCCAATTCAATGAGCTGACATGGTACTTGGTTTCCAATGGTTACAAGCACTTGGCCCCATCACTGTGGATTACAAAAAACTCGCAATGGAATTCATGTGGAATGAGACAACCATCAAGCTCAAAGGGGACAACCACACATGACCTATTTCCCTCCATCAATTTCGGAGAATCAGTCATACTGGACAGGTTGCTTCCTTATTCCAGTTACAACTGCTTGACTCTAGCTTAAAGGATGTTTCAACTATTCATTGCCCTCAGGTACAACAACTCTTAACCGAATTTGATGCTTTATTTCAAGAACCAACTACTTTACCTCCCCACAGACAAATTGACCATGCCATTCATTTAGAACCCAACTCCCTACCTGTAAATGTTAGACCTTATAGATATCCTCATTTTCAGAAAGAGGAAATTGAGAAACAAATAGCTCAAATGCTTGAATCTGATCTCATCCAACATAGCTCCAGCCCTTTTTCGTCACCAGTTTTGTTAGTTAAAAAAAAGGATGGAACATGAAGGTTTTATATTGATTATAGAGCCTTGAATACTATAATTATTCGGGACGGATTCCCTATTCCTACTGCAGATGAATTAATGGATGAGTTAGGAAATTCTCAAGTTTTTTCCAAGCCGGACCTAAGAGCTGGCTACCATCAAATTAGACTCAAACTTGATGATGTTCATAAAACAGCCTTTAGGACACATCAAGGCCATTATGAGTTCTTGGTCATGCCTTTTGGCTTGACTAATGCTCCCTCTACCTTCCAATCTACCATGAATCTTATTCTTCAACCATTTTTACGAAAATTTGTTGCTGTATTTTTTGATGATATACTTGTATACAGTGTTTCCTTGGAATTGCATATACTACACTTGGAACATGTCTTGCTAGTACTGCAGAAGCATCAATTCTTTATCAAAAAAAGTAAATGCCCCTTTTGCACAATAATAGGTGGAATATTTGGGGCATATAGTGTTCAATCTTGGTGTCAGCATGGATCCAAATAAAATCACAGCAATGCTTGACTGGCCAATTCGTAAGAATGTGAGGCAGTTGCGTGGCTTTCTTGGCCTTACAGGCTATTATAGGAAATTTGTACAAAGCTATGCTTCTATTGCAGCTCCATTGACCGAATTGCTTAAAAATGATGCATTTAGCTGGTTTAATGAGGCTCAAACAACCTTTACAGCACTCAAACGAGCCATGACTATTGCCCCCGTATTAGCTTTGCCTAATTTTGACCAAGATTTCATCATTGAAAAAGATGCCTCAAATGTAGGAATTGGTGCTGTTTTGTTACAAGATGACCACCCTCTAGCATACTTCAGCAAGAAATTAACTTTTAAAATGCAACATGCTGCAGCCTATGTCAGAGAACTTTATGCTATAACTGAAGCAATCAAAAAGTGGCACTAGT
>JAVKPL010002872.1:0-18948 GCA_032173675.1 Gastrolobium villosum
CTGGCAACGTTTATCCAGAATATGAGCCAAGAATGGCGACCATAGGCAACAGAGTAATCAGAACCCACCCCCACTGCATGAAAATGCAGAAAGAAACTGCCCGTCGGAGGTTGAAAGACTTCCGCAACTTCCACCATGTCGAGGGTGAAGACAACCCCGAGGCTGCAGCGAAGTGGTTGCAGATGATCGAGCATATCTTCGAACGCATGGCATGCCCAGAAGCGCAGAAGACTGATTACGCGTCGTACCAGCTGATGGGAGAAGCTTTAACATGGTGGACTGGTGCGAGGGCTCTGCTGAGAGCTCAGGACGTGGAACTGACATGGGCCGTGTTCAGACAAGTATTTTTGGACAAGTATTTTCCTAAGGCAATGAGAAGAATGAAGCACACTGAACTGCTGTCACTCAGGCAGGATAACATGACGGTTAATGAGTACATTGCAAAATTTGGGCAGCTGATCGAGTACGCCAACTTTGATCGGAACATTTACGATGAAGAATGGCAGGTGGAGAAGTTCGAAAGCGGATTACATCCGGAAATCCGCAAGCTCATCTTGACGACTGCTAATCGTACACTTCCGGAACTCATCAACCAGAGTCGTCAGGCAGAAGGAATCATTAATGAGGCCAAGAATTTGAACAAGCCACCAACCCAGTTCCACGGAGGAAACAGAGCAGGCAGGTTCTTCAGGACGGCACCTGGTAGGGGTCGAGGCAGAGGCACGCAAATGCAGGCGCGGCCTGGAAATTTTAAGAGAAGCTATACGGTGGGTCAATCGTCGACTGGACGTCAGGGCGCGACTGTTTGTGCTACATGTGGAAAGAATCACTTTGGAGTCTGTCGCAAGAACAACAATGCATGTTTCAGATGTGGCCAGCAAGGACATTTTGCTTACAAATGCCCCCAGAACGCTGACCAACAGCCTACGCAAGCACGGGTGTTCACATTGGATGCAAATGAAGCACAGAAGTTTCCCAACCTGATCAAAGGTAATGTCACTTTAAATGGTCACCCAATTTCTGTTATCTTTGATTCTGGGGCGTCTGGCTCTTTTATGGCAAAGCATACCGCTATGAGAATAGGCATCACCCCAACCCCGTTACCTTATGAGTTACACATCAGCACACCTACTGGAGGATCGTGCACGGCCTCAGAGATCTGCAGAGGTGTTACCTTGCAGTATGAAGGGAACACGTATACAGTTAACTTGGTGGTCCTGCCGGTATTCAACTTCGATGTGATTATCGGTATGGACTGGTTGACGGAAAACGGGATAACTTTGGATTGTCGAGCGGGGAAAGTCGTTGTTCCTGCGAAAGATGGTAATTTTCAACCTTTCTCTCTCATTTCTTTATTGCAAGTTAGAAAAGAGCTCCGCAAGGGAGCAGCAGGGTATCTCTTGTCGATCGAGGCTGAAACCTCGGTTGACAATCAAATTCAGAATGTACCGGTAGTTAGAGAATTCGAGGAGGTATTCCCGGATGAAATACCTCGATTGCCTCCTCATAGGGAAATAGAATTTTCTATCGAACTTGTTCCTGGAGTTGGACCAATCTCCATTGCTCCGTATCGTATGGCGCCGTTGGAACTTCGCGAGTTGAAGAAGCAGATAGAAGAGCTTTTGGCAAAGGAATTCATCAGACCGAGTACCTCCCCATGGGGTGCTCCAGCCATCTTGATTAAGAAGAAGGATGGAAGTTTACGTCTGTGTGTAGATTACCGCTAGCTGAACAAAGTAACGGTGAAGAATAAGTATCCGCTACCGAGGATCGACGATTTGATGGACCAGCTGAGAGGAGCCAGAGTCTTTTCCAAGATAGATTTACGATCGGGATACCATCAGATCCGGGTCAAACCGGAGGATATTCCGAAAACCGCTTTTAGGACTCGTTATGGGCACTACGAATATCAGGTGATCCCATTCGGACTTACGAATGCTCCAGCGGTATTCATGGACTACATGAACCGCATTTTCCGCCCCTTTCTTGATCAGTTTGTTATTGTGTTTATCGACGACATCCTGATTTACTCAGCTAATGAAGAGCTGCACGCGGAACATCTGAGGATTGTCTTGCAAATCTTGAAGGAGAAGCAGTTGTACGCGAAATGGTCGAAGTGCGAGTTTTGGCTTAAAGAGGTCCAGTTTCTGGGCCATGTCATTTCATCAGAAGGTATCGCGGTGGACCCCAGCAAAGTTGAAGCCGTCATGAATTGGGAACGACCTAAGACTGTCACCGAAGTAAGAAGTTTCTTAGGTCTTGCTGGATACTATCGAAGGTTCATCCAGAATTTCTCTCAGATAGTGCAACCTCTTACTCGTCTCACTCGGAAGGATAAGCCTTTTGAGTGGACTGAAGCTTGTGAAGAATGTTTCTTGGAACTAAAGAGCAGATTGACAAGTGCTCCCGTACTCACGATTCCGGATCCTACCCGAAAGTTCGAGGTATACTGTGATGCGTCGCTGAAAGGACTTGGATGCGTGTTGATGCAGGATCGTATGGCGGTAGCTTACGCATCTCGACAACTAAAGCCTCACGAAGAAAATTATCCTACGCACGATTTGGAGTTAGCAGCTATAGTGTTCGCACTTAAAATCTGGAGGCACCACTTGTATGGTTCGCAGTTTGACGTGTTCAGCGATCATAAGAGTTTGAAGTATTTGTTCGACCAGAAGGAGCTGAATATGCGGCAACGACGGTGGATGGAATTTCTGAAGGACTATGATTTTGAACTTAAATACCACCCAGGAAAGGCAAACGTGGTAGCTGACGCCCTGAGTAGGAAGACTCTGCACACTGCAACTCTGATGATGGAAGAGCTGAAATTGTTTGAGGCCTTTCGAGATTTGAATTTATCTGTAGACGAGAGAGGGCATAGCATAAGATTGGGAAAT
The DNA here is from genome assembly GCA_032173675.1 of Gastrolobium villosum. Lineage (NCBI taxonomy): Eukaryota > Viridiplantae > Streptophyta > Magnoliopsida > Fabales > Fabaceae > Gastrolobium > Gastrolobium villosum. The sequence goes on from JAVKPL010002872.1 coordinate 2,895, forward strand.
ATAAAGGTGGAGAATGAATTGATCAGTAGAATTAAGGAGGCTCAGAAAGATGAAGAGTTAGTCCGTGATTTGGTTGGCAGCCAAGATGTTGTAAAGGATGAGAATGATGTTTGGAGATTTCAAGGACGGCTGGTTGTGCCGAATGAAGTGTTGAAGCAAGAAGTTTTACAGGAGGCTCACAAGGGTAAGTACGCAGTTCATCCTGGATCCATGAAGATGTACCATGATTTGAAGACCTCGTTTTGGTGGCCGGGTATGAAGCGTGATATTGCGGAGTATGTATCTCGGTGCTTAACTTGTCAGAAGGTGAAGTACGAACATCAGAAACCGTCGGGACTCCTTCAACCTTTGGAGATTCCCGAATGGAAGTGGGACAGTATTGCGATGGATTTTGTAGTTGGACTTCCTCGGACGCGAGAAGGATATGATTCTATCTGGGTGATTGTCGATCGTTTAACGAAGTCAGCTCATTTCTTACGTGTTAGAACCACGTATGATACAGAGAGGCTTGCCAGAATTTATCTGCAGGAGATTGTGAAGCTGCATGGAGTTCCTACGAGTATTGTCAGCGATCGTGATCCCAAGTTTACATCTAAGTTTTGGGAATCCTTTCAAAGAGCATTAGGGACCCAATTGAGGTTGAGTACTGCTTATCATCCGCAGACCGATGGTCAAACGAAACGCACCATTCAAGCATTAGAGGACATGTTACGAGCATGTGTTTTGGAGTTAGGAGGCAGCTGGGATAACTATCTTTCTTTGATTGAATTCGCTTACAACAATAGTTACCATTCCAGTATTCAGATGGCACCGTATGAAGCGTTGTATGGGAGAAAATGCAGATCCCCTCTATGCTGGACGGAAGTGGGTGAGCGAAGTATGTTAGGACCTGATCTAATTCAAGAGACATCCGAACAAGTAAAGAAGATTCGGGAGAATATGCAGCGGGCTCAGGCCAGACAGAAGAGTTATTACGACAAGCGTCATAAGCCTCTATCTTTCGAAGTCGGAGACCATGTATTTTTGAGAATCACTCCTACATCGGGACTCGGAAGGAGAATGGGAGTAAAGAAGTTAAGTCCACGGTACTTAGGACCGTATCTGATTATGGACCGGATTGGAGAGTCTGCATACCGGTTGGCTTTACCACCCAATCTGTCAGGAATTCACAATGTATTTCATGTGTCACAGCTACGTAGGTATATCTCTGATCCATCTCACGTGTTACAGCCGGAAGAAGTGGAACTAAAGGAAAATCTGACTTATCAAGTGCAACCGTTCCAAATTCTTGAACGATCCGTCAAGCGACTCCGTTCTAAAGAGATTTCGTTGGTGAAAGTATTGTGGAACAACAGATCGGAAGCTGAAGCCACTTGGGAGCGCGAGGACGACATTCAGAAACGCTATCCAGAACTGTTTAGCTCTTAAGTAAGTTTATTTTGCGGACAAAATTCCTATTTGGTGGGGAGAGTGTAACATCCCGCATAATTAGTAAAATACATAAGTACTATATGTTATAGATGTATGTGTAGATTTCGGATCTATGGTTTATGTGTGAGGGTTTGCGAATTGGTTGACCCTTATCCTTGGATAAGACTAAGGTGATTAATTCAATTAAATCATAGGAGGATACATAAGTAGACATGTGAATTTAATCATATGAGTAATGTGAGTGTGTGTTAGAAGGCCTTAGTGTTTATTGGACTTTGGAAGTGGGCTTGTGTGTGTGGACTTGCCACCTTTAGGCTTGTCTTATTGGATCCATCAAGTTCAGCCCAAGGTTAAACCCACACCTAATTCCCTAAGCCTTGTCCAACAAGGTTGGTTGTGTACCAAGGAACCTTCACTTGACTTGATGCATTCTCTCACTCTTTCATGCGCATAAAGTGAGTGATTAGGACTTAGAAATCTGCCAATTTTCCCTTGCTAAACCGCCACCTCATACTTAGTTTATGCACCTTTGACTTCAACTTCATTGCATGAAAGACACATGTGCACTTTAGCATGATTTTAGGCTGCATACTTCCCCTTTTAGGCGCACATGGAGGGGTCTTGGTGCAGATTTTTTTTTATGACACAAATCTGACTTGAGTGTTGACCAAGTGAACCACCTTACACCTTCCTTCATGAGACTGAATTGTGCAGATTTTTGCATGCTTTAGGCAGTCCATCATGAGCCAAATCTCCCCCTTTCTTCCACATGCAACCAAAGAAGGATTTTGGGCTGCACCTCCCTCATCATTGCGCACAAGGACTGCATCAATGCAGATTTTTGGGCTGCCACATTGTTGTCTTGCATGTTGACTTAGTAAACCTCCTTGCATGTGCATAGAGTAACTTAGAAGCAAACCCTTTGCTTGTTCAGCCCAAGTATGCATTCCCACCTCTTCAAGTAACCAGAATTTTCATGATGCTTAATCATGCCACTTCTCCTCACTTTCCCTTTAAATATGCGCATAAGGAAGGGGCTGGCCTCATGTACAAGTGCAGCCAAGTTCCTCCCTCATTCCCTCACTCTCCTAGCCGAACCTACAAGCCTCTTGGAGAAGGAAAAACCTTGGTCACCTACCTTCCCTCACCTCTAAAAACCGTGATTCAAAGAACACCAAGCAAGTGTAAGTTTTCCTCCTCACTTTCACCTCACTGTTCAGTCTTGATTCCTCACCTTTTGGTAGCTGTCCAAGTTGCTCCTCCTCATCCTTGATTGCGCATAGATCTTCTCCTAGGAAGTGTGGACTTGTTGTGTAGTAAAGCTAGGAGGTGGTGTGTGATTCTTGACCTTGAAGGGTGTGCTACAAGAGGTAAGCCTTGAGCTTAGAACACTTTCATTGTAACCATGTATGTGTGCTTAAATGTCTCCTTGATTATGTGTGGTTTTGGATTCAAGTATGAGCATGATAAAAGTAGAATGGTGGAGCTATTTCATGATGATTTGTATGCATAAAAGCCTCATGGTCATGCTTAAGATATATGCCACTGTTTTTGTATGAATATGCCACTGTTTGGAGGGATATATATGCCACTGTTCTGTATGCAAATGCCACTGTTTCCCTATGAATGTGCCACTGTTTTGAAGAAGAAATACTCACTGTTTCGGATCCTCAAAATCACCATTCAAATGCCACTGTTTCTGCACATTATATGCCACTGTTTCTGCACATTATATGCCACTGTTTCTGCACACATATGCCACTGTTTCTGCACATTATATGCCACTGTTTCTGCACATTATATGCCACTGTTTCTGCACACATATGCCACTGTTTCTGCACATTATATGCCACTGTTTCTGCACACTTATGCCACTGTTTTAGTGCTCCCTAAGCCACTGTTTCTGCATAAAAACACTCACTGTTTTAGCCATAATATGCCACTGTTTTATGCATAAAATGCCACTGTTTTAGTCATCATATGCCACTGTTTTATGCATAAAATGCTCACTGTTTTAGTCCATAATATGCCACTATTTTATGCATAAAATGCCACTGTTTTAGTCCATAATATGCCACTGTTTCAATGTCCAAAAACCATGATTTATGCTACTGTTTTAATGCTCAAAAATGTACAATTCATGCCACTGTTTTGATGCATAAACATCACTACTCATGCCACTGTTTTGATGTTCAAAAGGCACTATTTATGTCACTGTTTTAACATTCCTATGCCACTGTTTCTGCCACTGTTTGATGTCACTGTTTCTGCCACTGTTGATGTCCAAAGAGCCACTGTTTCTGTTTCAAAATGGTCACTGTTTCTGCTGTATGTTCACTATTTTCCTGCTGTAAAACGTCACTGTTTCTGTCCACTGTTTTTAAGGAAAATACCACTGTTTTCTGCTCACTGTTTTAAAGAACAACCCACTGTTTCTGCCCACTGTTTTAAGCACAAACGTCACTGTTTTCTGCTGTATAAACGCTGCTGTATGCTCACTGTTTTGCTGCTATAAAACACTGCTGTATGCTCACTGTTTTCCACTGTAAGACGCTGCTGTATGCTCACTGTTTCTGCTGTAAATAGCCACTGTAAATGATTGGTTGTAATTGATTTAGGTGCGCTTAAGAAGTAAGATACTTCGCTGCTGTTTGGTAATATTTAAGGCACGCAAAGGTAAGTGTCAGGCGATATTGCCTAATGTGACTATTGACTACTGGTATAAAATTGTGACATGATGCTCCATATGCCGTAAAAATATTATGTTCCATTATGATGAAAGGAAACTGCCAAAAATGTCCCGTGATGGCTATATGATTATGAGGTAAAGACGTTATGTGGCAGCATAACGCATATGAAAGGTATATAAGCATGCACCTTACATCATACCGCATTTTTGTACGTTTTGTGTGTGAAAGCATAGCATGGCATGCATGTACCAAGAGCATATAGGTCTTGCTTTTTAGAATAGTTATGTACAGGACCATGTGTTTTGAGCAAGCATCATATAGGCATCCCCAAGGTACCGGGGTATGGGACACTTGGCATCAGTCCGCATAGGCCCACAGTTGGAATCCACATGGAGCTCAGGTGCCGAGGGATATTTGATTCCACTGTGAAGTGCGCGCACGACGGTGCTAAAAGCGCAAAGGAAAGGCGTTATATACGCAATATATGAATATGATGAAAAGGAAAAGGAAAAGGAACAAGGATATGTTGAAGTGACTGTTTATGATTTTGTGCCTAGTTAATACTGTTATATTACTGGTTTTGTTGCCACACTACTGGGATTATTCTCACCCCTTCGGGGCTGCTATTTTTCCAAAATGGCAGGAGGACGTAAAAGCACTTGAAGGAGTGATGTTTGCTGTTGATTGCTGATGCGTGGATTTTCACTGTTGCTGTTTGTTTAATTGGATGACTGTAATGATTAATGTTTTGGTACTCTTGGATGACTGTAGTCTTTATCATCTCTATGTTAGCTTGAACTTTTATGAACAGCGGCTATTTTGGAAAACCTTTGTGAAAAGAATTTAAGAGCTGAAATTTTTACAGTGCACCTTACGGGTGGTGTTTTTACGAGCAAACGAACTCGGAATTACTATTATTTTATATGCACGCGAAGCCCCAAACGTGTTCTTTCTAAATCACTTGAAATATTTTTTATCGTCCAATCAGAAGTTATAAGAACTATTGAAATGCCTTACGGATTTGTATAATGCTATGAGACTCTTTGTTAGCTCATGTGACGTTAACGACTCTAATTCCGCTTAGCAAACGACTCTCTTGGATGCATACAAGGGAGGGCGTTACAATATCATATGTATAAAAAAAAAAATAATAAAATATAAGAAGTTGAGGAAATTGCCATGGATGGCATGGGACGAACTTGATTGAAAGTATGAGGGTCCATAATATAATGATGGTTGGACTTAACAAATGTGAGGTGAGAAAACATAACCGAGTGTGGTGTAGTAATGGTACTAATATGCTCCCATAATGTTGAGTAGCATTGAAATGTTGATGATGTGGCCTAATTATATGTGGATAGTAATCCTGTGATGGCTAAGTGCTAGTATGTATATATGTATATGTATGTATTGTGAAGGCCGGGGTGCCTAAATGTATATCTGTGTTGTGCTGAATTAGTAAACTCTTTGGTAAAAGAACAATGATGTAAGTGAAATCCCCTATGATGGGAAATGATTGAAGAGATTGTCTCTTTGCAGTGTCATTGGATGCTCAATGTGGTATGGGATTCATGATGGAGTCCCGGTGTGCAAGTTATACCATGGCACACGTGCTGTTAATAATGTGACAATGAAGGTTGTCCTGGGTTTCCCTTGTGGATTGAATCCTAAGAGGTGTTGCTCTTGGAAGTCCCAGGCGAGCACCGCTCGAAATTGAAATGTATCTGGTGGTCCTTATGCGCAGAATGCATGGACTGTTAAATGAGGGCACTCTTGGTGTCATAGTGAAATATTGAGAGAAAAAGTGATGTCAGTTTAATGAAGTGGATCTTCTACAGTGTGAGCATAGTTGCTATGAGTCCTGATGGACAACGGATTAGAACTGTACCGAGCATGGGTACTGATAAGAATTGAAAATTATGTGCCAAAGTATGAGGAAGATGTTGGAATCATGTGGTGATGATTATGTTGTGGACTAAGACTAATGACTAGTCAAGTTAAATGAGTATATTGTTGAGAAAAGAACCATATGTGGAAGGTCATAGTGAATGGTGCAATAGTAAGGTATAATTAGTATACCATTATGTATCTATATAAAACTCTGTTTGCCGCCTTATACGGATGTGATGTGAATGTGTTTATCTCTGTGTGGCTTATATGCCCGGAGTGTATGGATATCTCCGTATGGATTATGTTCCCGGAGATTATTATTATTTTGTGTAAGTAATGTGGTGTGAGGTAGTGTCTTGTGTTAGTGGGACTGTTAGTACAGCCGTTGGCATGTTACCTCTTCTTGCGTGAATTATAAGGACAGATTCTCTGATTGGTGGGGCATTGCACCTGGGGCCCTTAGGACAGCAAGAGCTCGAGGGGTTAAACCTAAGGATGTTCTTACCCATTGCATTAGAGGATTGTATCTTGTGAGGAACGCGAGAGGTGAATTTTGGATGACTTAAGTGAACAGTAATATGCCTAACATGATGAAATGTGTGAGGTGCCATGAGATGGTAGTTTGAATTATGAAATTGAGCACTCGGAGATGTGCATGAGTGTATACCAAGTGTGGTAGTATGGAATTATGGATTTACGAAAATTGTGAAATGAATTATTGGATTATCACCCTATGTGAAGGGAATGGAAAATTGATTAGTGCTGATGGATTGAGTCAAGGTCTTCTGGGAAGGCTTGTGATAGCGATATGTTAAGCTAAGTTGGTGGTCAATGGTTTTAACAAGTGATTAATTGTGATGTAGTCAAGTAAGGAGGTGTGATACTAGCTATTAAATAGAATGGTATTTGGTGAAATAAAAGGTTGATATCTTTGCCCTGGTGGTCGAGTTACTGATAGAGTTGTATAGATGCAAATTGTAGTGAGAGATGTGTTGAAAATACACAATGTTGATGTTGTTCTTGGCTAGGTACCAAGATATATGATTGAGTGTGCTAGTAGTACTTTGAATAGTCCGAGAGACTTGGGTAACAGCCGTTATGGAATTATGAAAATAATGATAGTGATGGATTTAGTCCTTGTGGCGTGATAAATAGGCTTTGAAAATCCCTATATGATGGGATAGGTATGAGAGAGAGATGATATGTGACCTTGGAATGATACATACTGGTTGAATGAAATGATGATGAAGGTGAGGTGTATAGAATGAAATACATGTGGAATTGATAACATGAGTATGGAGCAGTAATTAAAGAAAATTGTTAGTTGAAATCTTGGGCATGTTGCCTTTAATGTGAGAAATCAGTGATGAACTATGTGTCAAGTTTTGAGATGATTAGTTGAAATTGTAAGTGTGATCTAGTATATGGAAATTCATGAGTGGATTCGTGGTTGAAGGCTTTGAAACGGCCGAAGAAATGTATGAATTGTAATGTGTGGTCCATTGGGTACCAGTAAAATGTCTTGAGGATGTGATTCGCCATTGTGTTTGGCGAAAGTTGGTAAACCTGTAGGGTTGGATTCGAAAGTTGAGCACAGAGATGATGCTTGTTAAAGATAAAGTACTGAGGTGAAATTGTACGTTGTAGGTTAAGAACATGAGAAAAGAAATATGTGTACATACGAGTTGTGAATAAGTGCCAAAAATGGGGATTTTTCCCTCAGAAAATAAAAGTATAGTCAACGTGATCTAGATGTTTACTCGGTGAATTGCACTGAGGGACTGTGAGATTCCATGACAGTGTTTAATGTGGAATAAGAAATGTGGAAAATTGATGAAGAGAGTTAATACTCCGTAGAAATAAAAATCAGAGAAGGATAATTGTGGCTGTAATGTGTCAGATAATAATAGTTGCCTGTGTGGCACAGATTGAACAGAACGTGATATGACCCTATGGGTATAGTTATTGATGCATTAATTAGGTGGGAAAACCTGCCAAGAGAAATTATGGGCTATATGTGCTAGGTAGCCGGACTTGTGAAAAGAAATTGACTTGGTAAAGCAGAGAAAGTGCGCTACTGCGACGTGCGCTCCGGTTGTTCACATGTGGTGTCACCGGATGAAATGGAAACTGGGGAGGACTTGAAGTCTCCCATCGGGCCTTTGAAATGCAAGGTCATTGTGAAAAGAGGCTGAAAAGCCGAAAGATTGAAATGTAAACATTTAGTTTGAATCCCGCACACTTGATGAAGCTACTTGGGGACGGGAGACTGAGATTCTCCGGCTGTATCCTGAGTTAGCATATGTGCATAGTTGATTTTGCGGACAAAATTCCAAAAAGGTGGGGTGAATATAACACCTCATAAAGTTAAACGTGTATTTTAATATTATATTGTGAAGTTAAAATTGATGGATTAGTGAAAATCCGAGAATGATGGCCAAAATGGGCAAAAAGGGCAAAATGGTAATTGACCAGCCGTGTATTCTGAGGCATAAAATTGAGTTAGAGATTTCATATGACAAAAATAATGCTGGAAATGGAATCAGGGCGGAAAATTGAGTGAATAGGCAAATTTGGGAAAAATTGATGAATAGTGATTCTTAAGTGTTAAATACTGCGGTATGAGTGTACCGATAAGTGTTAAATTTTTATCAATATTTTGAGAAAATAAAAATATGTCATGGACTGGAAAAATATGTAGATTAAGAATTTATGATCAGAATTTTTATCGGGATTAAAGTTAGATCGCGTGTGGGATGGAGCAAAATCCACTTGGCCCCACATCCTCCCCACGCCTTCCTCCTTCTTTTCTTTCTCCCTCACCCGTGACTTTCTCCATTTGCAAAGAACAAAGAACCCATTTCCTTCTCTTGTGCCATTTCTTCATTTCTCCACCAAATCACTTGATTTTGGTGTTGAAATCCATTGTAAACAACCTTCTAAAGCCATTGGTGATACTCCCAAGCCTTGAATCCACCTCCTTGCTGCGTTTTTTGACCAACTCAGATCCGAACCATTGAGTGTTCTTGGAGTTTTTGGAGCTTTGGGTCTTCCTTTGGAGTAGTGAAGCCTTGTATAACACCTCAGAAAATTAAATATGAATTTATTTGATAAAATGTGGGTTAAAAGGGAAGGATTAGTGAAAATCCGAAAATTAGGGCCAAAATGGGCAAAAGGGCAAAATGGTAATTTGCCAAAAACGTGAACCGAGGCATGAACAATGGAGTTAGAGATTTAATATGGCAAAAATAATGCTGGAAATGGAATCAGGGCGGAAAATTGAGTGAATAGGCAAATTTGGGAAAAATTGATGAATAGTGATTTTGAAGTGTTAAATACTGTGGTACGAGTGTACCGATAAGTGTGAAAATTTTATCATTATTTTGAGGAAATAAAAATATGTCATGGACCAGAAAAATATGTAGATTAGGAATTTATGATCAGGATTTTTATCGGGATGAAAGTTAGATCGCGTGTGGGACCCGCGGGGCCAAAACCCACTTGACCCCACGCCTCCCTCCTCTTTTTCTTCTTCTCTTTTTCTTCCCTCACCCGTGCCTTTCCCTTCCATTGAAGAGCCAAAACCCATTTCTTCCCATTTTCACCAATTCTTCATTTCTCCACCAAATCACTTGATTTTGGTGTTGAAATCTATTGTAAACAACCTTCTAAAGCCATTGGAGGTACTCTTAAGCCATGAAACCACCTCCTTGGGGCGAAAATGGACAAACTCAGATCCGACCCATTGATGTTCTTGGAGTTTTTGGAGTTTTTGGATCACCTTTGGATTGATGGAGCCTTGGTGGTGTTCCTACACTAGATGGTGAGTATATTTGTGGTACTTTTGTGGTTGATTTTGTAGATCTAGAAATTATGCTTTGAATCTTTGATTCTAGATGTGTGATGATAGAGAGCCCAAATGGAAAAATGCTATTAGATGAAAATGCCTTAGAATGATGCATGAAAGCTAGAAATGCTATGATAAATTTTGGTGAAAAAGTTGGATTTTAACTTAGGAAAAATTTGTGAAGATTTCATGAAAATTAGCATGTGGAGAAATTGAATAATTGAATGATGGACCATTGGTATAGGTTGATAATATGATTACATGATTAGTATGAGTGTTAAAATGAATTGAAAAGCCTTGGGGCATACCTTTTTGAGGAATCCGAATTATGATGAAAAGTGAGGAAAAATGATATAAAAATGATGTAGTGGAAGTTGAATGATTGAAAATGATGTTTAATTGGATGATAGTATAGTGTGGTAAAGTGGGATGAGAAGAAAGAATGTGTGATTCATGGTGTAATTGGTAAATTAACCTATAAAAGAGATTGAAGTAAAATGATATGGAAGAATAGCCTTTGGCCTAAGTGATTAAATGATGATTAATTGTGTAAGTGAATGGTTTACATTGGAATTGTATTTATGATCATGTTGTTGATCATACAGGTTGCCTCTTTTGGACGCTTTGGAAGCGGGTAAGCTTGGAGCTTACGTTTGGAGCATGAGCTCGGTGTTGAGGTAACCTTTGGAACTGGGGTTTAGCCCTTGTGTGCTCCACCACACCTAGTGGAAGGTTGTGGTTGGATTATGTGGTTATGACATTGTGTGATTGTGTGCTTGTATGCATATTGTTTGAGTTTTGTGAAAATTGTTTGGTCACTGGCCAGTTGACGTGTGGAGTTTGGACATCCGCTGGGTTCATCCTTGTGAGAATCCCAGTCGGGTTTTGCCGTGGAGTCGACTCTGGGAGCGGCGCCAGGATGATCCAGACGTGGGACATCCGCCGGATAGGGCTCATGAGGAGTTCCGGTTGGGTATTCCCATGGAGTCTTCTCAACCATGGGAGAGGCGCCAGGATTGTCTCGGGAGTTATATGATAGAGTCCTTGAACATGAATCCATGAGTGGATGTTCTCGGGTTGTCTCCAGTTGGTGGGTGATATTGCATTGCTTGCATATTGTATGATGTTATATTTGCACATTGAGTGAGCCATGGGGTGGAGAAACCTCCAGGGCCCTTGGTTTACTGAGATATATTTATATATCTCACCCCGTGTTTTGGGGCATCATTTCAGGTCAGGTTGAGCCTGGAAGAGTGGAGCATGAGGTGCACATTGGAGGCACAATGTGTTGAGGAGTTGATTGGGACACATCGTGCATATGTTTTATGCTTTAGTCATTGATCATGAACTTATGCATGTTGAAAATGCCATGCTTTGTATGTTCATGAATACATGTTAGATTCTTCAATATGATGTATATGTATAACCTTAGAATCCATTGTATATTTGAGTGAGCATGGGACTTGTCCATTGCCACATTCATTGTATTTGAAGCCTTGGCAAGAATTGTTGTAAAATGGTCCATAATTGATGTAAAATGGCCATTGGATTAAAGACTTGTAAATGATGCATAAATGAATGGAAATGCATGTTTGAAGGGCCTAGAGCCTAAATTAGAGTATGTTTAAGTGTTGTGTGGAGTACTAAGATGTTAGGGATGGATTACACAACCCTTCTTGGGCGTAAAATGTTGTAATCTGTCACTTTTGCTGCATAGTAATCGATTACCCAAGCATGGTAATCAATTACCATGCAACAGGGGACGAAAATTGGCTACTGTCTTCACTGGTAATCGATTACTGAACTTTGGTAATCGATTACCATGTGAGGTAATCGATTACCCAAAGTTGGTAATTGTTGCGATCTCGGCAAGTGTACCGATCATTCCAAGTAATAAAAGTGATAAGTAAGTATCGTCTCCACAGGGATTGATAAACAATTACTACTATAACCAGTCCTCTTAAGTTAGATAAATCAATTGGTGTTTTCACACTATGGTAACTCAAAATTTAAAGACTTGTTTTTAGGGTTTTTATGAAAAAGACTTAAAATAAATACAGAAAATGTTTTTGTAGAAGAAGTGATGAAGAAGACTGTAGCCAGGGTACATTCACCAATTGTTCCCAATTTTACTTCGGATTGATTCATAATACCTATTGAAATTAACAACTCAGACAAATTATCATCTTTTAGAAATAATTAGTTAGATCCCAATCCCTTGGCGATCTAACCCTTTATTTCAATTGGGACCCTAATCCCTTAGTAATCCCGCCTGAAAATAAGCATTATGTAGATAAATCCCATGACTGCAATCCATACAAGTCTATCCCTAGAACATGCATGGAGAGTCATCTTTATCTCCTTTCAGGATCAGTATTCCAACATCCCTATTGTGAATCCTGATCCCCAGAATATTATTCCCTATTAGGTTGATCAGATCTAACAGAAATAATATCAATACGCTCAAGATAAAAGATGAAATATATTAAATTCAATACATAGAATGATTCAATCCTTGTAACAATTGTTTACAAAGGGATCATGCCCCTGACTACAGAAATAGATCTAGCCAATCAACATCATGATCGCTGATCTGATTTCAACATGAACTGAAAAGAAAAATAAAGAAAAATACAAGAATGGAGTGATGAACACCAAGAATGCCTCCACTAGGTCTTGTGATGTGTATTCAGAGATGATTTTCTTCAAAGGCTGAGTCTCCTTTTATAAGAGAGATTCTGACCTAATTTGCAACATTTGAACCTTCACATTTTCGCGCCTCCCACGCTCAGAGCGCCACTCCCGCGCTCAGGGCGTGGGAGTTTCTGCCAGATTTCCACCTCCCGCGCTGATGGCGCGGATCTCGCGCTCTCAGCGCGGGACCTTCTGCCAATTTTTCCTTTCCCACGCTCAGAGCGCCACTCCCGCGCTGTGAGCGTGGGAACCTAGGTTGCTTTTGATATGTTTTTGCTTCCTTTTGTATATCTTCCTTGATATTCAGACTTTGGATATTTTTACTCTTTTTCTCTGCTTTTCTTGCATTGATTGAGTCATTTTCTTCCTCTTTTTGCCTTGTAATTTCCTATATGCTGATCGCATATCAAATAATTCCCAGATTTGAACTTTGCTGTCCCTAGCAATGTACAAGACTAAATCCAGGAAACAGATTATTCCAACATAACACTGTACAGCCAACAGATCATCATACTAAGTATGCTTGAATCAATGCGAAGAATTTTTAATAATGCCTTACATGAAAAGATTAGAATCTAATTTGCACATCCCTCACCCAGATAATCAAATAACACTCAATACTCAAGTGTTTGGGGAAATGATAATTACTCCAGCTATCACAGTAACAACATTATCATAAAACTTGCTCATATTCTCAAGTTCCTAAAGATGAGGAACATTAATACATGCAAAATTGATCAAAAGGACATCACAGGTTGTAATTTGGCCAGGCTAAAGGGTGGGATTTTATGGATAGTAGCTCCAGTAACAATGAGATTGATAATTTTTCATTTTTAACACATTCAACTCATTTGTTTTGCTCCACTAATGTTCCCACAGAATTTCGGGAATTTAATTCCTTCCGCCATATTTTCTTTATATTCACCTTTTTCTTTTCCTTTTTAAAGACACAATTCAGTCACCTTCTTTATCTTGACCTCTGTGGAGCTTACCTTAATTTCTTTTCAAAACATCAGGGATTCAATCTCTTTTAAGGTAAGACAATAGGAATATGTCTAATCAACAGGAGTTATGAACAAAAAGGTTCAGGCACAAAGGGGTTAATACTGGAAGAATTCACATAGGTGGTTTATTTGGCCATGGCTACAGAATAAAATTCTGCCTTTATCATTTCAATCAATGCATGTATTTCAGAGAAACAAAGCAAGTTCTAGAATGCTATCACAGTGAGGTCTCTCAAAATAAATTCAGTGTTTGGGCCCAAAAACTCACTAGCTATGATGTTAAACTAGATTTCCAAAATAATCATTTAGGCATTTATTAACCATTCAAGCTTAGCAATTCAGACATACTAGTTGACAAAATTTGCCTATACAATATCATGCTAGCAATTTATGTATCCAGAATTTAATCAAGCATAATTGAACCTGAGAATTTTTTTCTTTTTCAATACAAGACTTCTTTTTCATGGTGTATGGTGTAGTTCCACCATATTCATCAACCTTGCAATCTTGCATTCAGCATGTATGCGATAATTCCCAGATTTGAATGTTGTTGTCCACAGCAACAAACTAATCTAAGATATAGCTTAAGCTGCCAGATGTAGGACACACATAATCGTTAATATCCAAAGCAGAATATGCAAGAAAATATAACCCAATATAAAGTGCCAGCAACCTTAACTCTGTTCAGCCTTAAAAAGATGTAAAACTAAATTGTTCCAAGAAATTTAAAACAAAATGCAGTAAATGGTAGTGGAGGAATAAGATCAGAAGTCATCCATAAATTCATCAGCTGCAAAATCACCCAGGATGTTGTCATCTGCAGTATTGAAAGGCATAGATGGACCTGCTTGTGTACCAGGGGGAACTTGACCCATTAATCCAGCCGTGTCAATTCCCCTATCCAAGCATAGTCGCTCCAACATGCTCATCATATAGTTGTTCTGAACCAGTAACTGTTGGAGCAACTGAGAGTCAGTAGATGTGGATGGTGCTGATACTGGGGCAGGTGGTGGAACAGCACCGCCAGATGCTTTCCAGATTGCTTGCCTTCGGTACTCCTTCTGCATTTCATTATACAGATGCTGTGTTAATTCTGCTTTGGTCTTGACATCCCTGGGCTCATCATCTGGTATATCTACTCCTGCTTTTATGCAAAGTTGCTCAATGAGGGAGCAGTGAGCCAGACTAAAGTCTAACCTGCCATGAGTAATCATGTGGGCTATTCTATCAGACAGAATAGCCCCAATGTGGAGGTTGTAATCTCCCAGCAGAGTATACAGCAGTACTGCCCTTTCCACATTGACATCACTGAGATTTGTAGAAGCCATGATGGTGGAGTTGATGAATGAGTGCCAGAAGATTGCCTCTTCATTGAGATCTAGCCTATCCAATTTTTCTGGCACGGCTGGCTGGCCTTGTTTGGCCTTCCATGCAGATTTGGGTTGAGTGATTCCTTCCCGGATAGTGGTAGCCAAAGCTGGCATTTCTTCTCTATATAACCCGTCAACCGGCTGCATCCTGTTGAAGGTGTCAGTGAAAAAACAGGATTGGGTTGCTTCCCATGAGGTGTTCAGCAACCTCTCAATTTGGAAGGCTGTAAAAGAGACTTCCTTCCCCCTGACCCAGCTCTTTCTTGTCTTGTCTACTGTGTCCTTATCAGCATTGGCACAGAACTCGCGCAATATGGTGCTGCAGCTTGTCTGTGGAAGTTGTATCAATTTTTGCCATTTCCTTCTTTCAATTGTCAGGACTACTGGACAGTCATCCGCCAGGAGACTGCTGATTCTTCGTTCTGGTATGATTTTCTTTTTCAAAAACCAGTTGTGGTACCGGTCTTGGGCTGCTGGAGACAGAAACCGGTGTCCATCAAAATCAACCAGAGCAGGGGCTCTTGGCCTTTTGGTGCCAGCTGCACCTGGGGGTTTTTTAGCGACCTTTTTTCCCTGCATTCAGAAAAGTTCCAGCACGGATAGCATACAAATATGGACACCATTAAAAATCCAGAATTTTAGACAACCAATGACAATTCCCAGATTTATCTCATGCAGACCATAAGTCAACATTGTACGCAGCCCCATCATGCCATTATATTACATACCATTAATCATGCAAACCACTATGACAGTAATTACAATCCTAGTATGAATATGAAAAATGGGATTTCAATAGTGACATATGTACAATCATATTATGGAAAAAATACGTAGCATGCATTTCTATTAAAGTTAACATATGGGGACCAGCATCTATTTACCTCCATTTTCACATGCATTTTGAAGAGAGAGGAAAATTCTTGGCTTAAGCATTTTATCAAACATGGAGCATACATTCATCCAACATCCAACAACATCATAGTATCAACAACAATATTTCAATTGGAACAAAACAAAAGAGTGTATTCTTACCTTGTCTCCTGCCATTGTTAGAGAGGAAAAGAATGTACCACGGATTGATGAAATCCTAGGGGAATGAAAACCCTAACCTTAACCCTTCAATGG
>JAVKPL010002873.1:0-18843 GCA_032173675.1 Gastrolobium villosum
ATTTTCATAAAATCAACAAAATCAATCTCTTTTGCATTTATTTTATTCATCCATTTTCGACGGAATTCATTTTCCGTCAAAAATCTTCACAAAATCAATTTTTTTCGTCAAAAATCTTCAACGGAATCCATTTTTCGTCGAAAAACTTCATAAAATCAATTTCTTTTGCATTTATTTTATTCATCCATTTTCGACGGAATACATTTTTCGTCAAAAATCTTCGACGGAATCCATTTTCCATCTTAAAACTTCATAAAATCAATTTCTTTTGCATTTATTTTATTCATCCATTTTCGACGGAATTCATTTTCCGTCCAAAATCTTCGACGGAATCCATTTTACGTCGAAAAAGTTCACAAAATCAATTTCTTTTGCATTTATTTTATTCATCCATTTTCGACGGAATCCGTTTTGCATCGAAAAATTTCACAATATCAATTTCCTTTGCATTTATTTTATTCATCCATTTTCGACGGAATTCATTTTCCGTCGAAAAACTTCACAAAATAAATTTCTTTTGCATTATTTTAATTCATCCATTTTCGACGGAATACATTTTCCGTCAAAAATCTTCGATGGAATCCATTTTGCGTCGAAAAACTCACAAAATCAATTTTCTTTGCATTTATTTTATTAATCCGTTTTCGACGAAATCCTTTTTCCGTCGAAAAATTTCACAAAATCAATTTCTTTTGCATTTATTTTAGTCATCCGTTTTCGACGGAATACATTTTTCGTCAAAAATCTTCGACAGAATCTATTTTTCGTCGAAAAACTTCATCAAATCAATTTCTATTGCATTTATTTTATTCATCCATTTTCGACGGAATTCATTTTTTGTCAAAAATCTTCGACGGAATCCATTTTCCGTCGAAAAACTTCACAAAATCAATTTCTTTTGCCTTTATTTTATTCATCCATTTTCGACGGAATACATTTTTCGTCAAAAATCTTCGACAGAATCCATTTTTCATCGAAAAACTTCGTAAAATCAATTTCTTTCGCATTTATTTTATTCATCTATTTTCGACGGAATTCATTTTCCGTCCAAAATCTTCGCCGAAATCAATTTTCCGTCGAAAAACTTACAAAATCAATTTCTTTTGCATTTATTTTATTCATCCATTTTCGACGGAATTCATTTTCCGTCAAAAATCTTCGACGGAATCCATTTTCCGTCGAAAAACTTCACATAATCAATTTCTTTTGCATTTATTTTATTCATCTATTTCGACGGAATTCATTTTCCGTCAAAAATCTTCGACGGAATCCATTTTCCGTCGAAAAACTTCACAAAATCAATTTCTTTTGCATTTATTTTATTCATCCGTTTTCGATGGAATTCATTTGCCGTCAAAAATCTTCGACGGAATCCAATTTCCGTAAAAAATGTTCTACGGAATCCATTTTCCGTCGAAAAACTTCACAAAATCAATTTCTTTTGCATTTATTTTATTCATCCATTTTCGACGGAATTCATTTTCCGTACAAAATCTTCGACGGAATCCATTTTACGTTGAAAAACTTCACAAAATCAATTTCTTTTGCATTTATTTTATTCATCCATTTTCGACGGAATCCGTTTTCCATCGAAAAATTTCACAATATCAATTTCTTTTGCATTTATTTTATTCATCCATTTTCGACGGAATTCATTTTCCGTCGAAAAACTTCACAAAATAAATTTCTTTTGCATTAATTTAATTCATCCATTTTCGACGGAATACATTTTCCGTCAAAAATCTTCGACGGAATCCATTTTGCGTCGAAAAACTCACAAAATAATTTTCTTTGCATTTATTTTATTAATCCGTTTTCGATGAAATCCTTTTTCCGTCGAAAAATTTCACAAAATGAATTTCTTTTGCATTTATTTTAGTCATCCGTTTTCGACGGAATACATTTTTCTTCGAAAATCTTCGACAGAATCAATTTTTCGTCGAAAAACTTCATCAAATCAATTTCTATTGCATTTATTTTATTCATCCATTTTCGACGGAATTCATTTTTTGTCAAAAATCTTCGACGGAATCCATTTTCCGTCGAAAAACTTCGCAATTTATTTCTTTTGCATTTATTTTATTCATCCGTTTTCGACGGAATTCATTTTCCATCAAAAATCTTCACAAAATCAATTTCTTTTGCATTTATTTTTTTAATCCGTTTTCGACGGAAAACATTTTTCTTCAAATATCTTCGACCGAATCCATTTTCCGTCGAAAAACTTCGCAAAATCAATTTCTTTTGCATTTATTTTATTCATCCTTTTTCGACGGAATTCATTTTCATTCAAAAATCTTCACAAAATCAATTTCTTTTGCATTTATTTTATTAATCCGTTTTCGTCGGAATTCATTTTCCGTCAAAAATCTTCGACGAAATCCATTTTCCATCTAAAATCCTCTACGGAATCCATTTTCCGTCGAAAAACTTCAAAAAATCAATTTATTTTGCATTTATTTTATTATTCCGTTTTCAACGAAATTTTTTTTCTGTCGAAAAACTTCACAAAATCAATTTCTTTTGCATTTATTCTCTTTATCCATTTTCGACGGAATTCATTTTCCGTAAAAAATCTTCGACGGAATCCATTTTCCGTTGAAAAACTTCACAAAATGAATTTCTTTTGCATTTTTTTATTCATCCGTTTTCGTTGAAATTCATTTTCCGTCAAAAATCTTCGACGGAATCCATTTTCCGTCGAATATCTTCCCAAAATCAATTTCTTTTGCATTTATTTTATTCATCCGTTTTCGACGGAATACATTTTCCGTCAAAAATCTTCGACAGAATCCATTTTCCTTCGAAAAATTCACAAAATCAATTTCTTTTGCATTTATTTTATTCATCCATTTTCGACGGAACTCATTTTCCGTCCAAAATCTTCGACGGAATCCATTTTCCGTCGAAAAACTTCACAAAATCAATTTCTTTTGCATTTATTTTATTCATCCATTTTCGATGGAATTCATTTTCCGTCAAAAATCTTCACAAAATCAATTTCTTTTGCATTTATTTTATTCATCCGTTTTCGACGGAATACATTTTTCGTTAAAAATCTTCAACGGAATCCATTTTTCGTCGAAAAACTTCATAAAATCAATTTCTTTTGCATTTATTTTATTCATCCATTTTCGACGGAATTCATTTTCCATCAAAAATCTTCGATGGAATCCATTTTCCGTCGAAAAACTTCACAAAATCAATTTCTTTTGCATTTATTTTATTCATCCGTTTTCGACGGAATTCATTTTCCGTCAAAAATCTTCACAAAATCAATTTCTTTTGCATTTATTTTATTAATCCGTTTTCGACGAAAAACTTCACAAAATCAATTTCTTTTGCATTTCTTTTTCCGTCGAAAAACTACACATAAACAATTTCTTTTGCATTTATTTTATTCATCCATTTTCGACGTAATACATTTTTCGTCAAAAATCTTCGACGGAATCCATTTTCCATCGAAAAACCTCATAAAATCAATTTCTTTTGCATTTATTTTATTCATCCATTTTCGACGGAATTCATTTTCCGTCAAAAATCTTCACAAAATCAATCTCTTTTGCATTTATTTTATTCATCCATTTTCGACGGAATTCATTTTCCGTCAAAAATCATCACAAAATCAATTTCTTTTGCATTTATTTTATTCATCCATTTTCGACAGAATACATTATTCGTCAAAAATCTTCAACGGAATCCATTTTTCGTCGAAAAACTTCATAAAATCAATTTCTTTTGCATTTATTTTATTCATCCATTTTCGACGGAATACATTTTTCGTCAAAAATCTTCGACGGAATCCATTTTCCATCTTAAAACTTCATAAAATCAATTTCTTTTGCATTTATTTTATTCATCCATTTTCGACGGAATTCATTTTCCGTCCAAAATCTTCGACGGAATCCATTTTACGTCGAAAAAGTTCACAAAATCAATTTCTTTTGCATTTATTTTATTCATCCATTTTCGACGGAATCCGTTTTGCATCGAAAAATTTCACAATATCAATTTCCTTTTGTAACATCCCGCATAATTAGTAGAATACATAGGTACTATATGCTATATGTACATGTGTAGAATTCGGATGTATGGTTGATGTGTAATGGCTTGTGAATTGTTGATCTTTATCCTTGGATAAGGCTAAGGTAATTAATTAATTTAAATCATAGGAAGATACATATGTAGACATGTGAATTTAATCTTATGAGTAATGTGAGTATGTGTTAGAAGGCATTAGTGTTTGGATGTGGGCTAGTGTGTGTGAGGACTTGTTACTATTGGATTTGTGATTGGATCCTTTTGTGTGTGTGGCCAATGGCCCAAGGATGGCTCTTGGATCAAGCTAATTCAGCCCAAGGTTGTGTCCACCCTTATCTCCCCTAAGCCTTGTCCAACTAAGGTGTCTTGTGTATCAAGTAACTCTCACATGGCAAGGATAATTCCTCCTCATTCATGCGCACAAGCAGGTGGAAAATACTTAAGAAAATCTGCCAATTTTTCCCTCTTGTTGACCGCCACCTCACCTTGTTTATGCATCACTTGATTTAAACCTCATTGCATGGAAGACACATGTGCATTTTAGCATGATTTTAGGCTGCATACTTCCCCATTTAGGCGCACATGGAAGGGGTCTTGGTGCAGATTTTTTTATGCACAAATCTAACTTGAGTGTTGACCAAGAGAAACCCCCTTACACCTTCCATCATTAGACTGCATTGTGCAGATTTTTGGCAAGCTTTTGCAGCCCATCATGAGTCAAACCTGCCCATGCTTCCACATGCATCATTAGTAGGACCTTGGGGCTGCATCTTCATCATTCTATGCGCATAAGACAGCCCCAAAATCAGATTTCTTGGCTGCCACAATGCTGCCTTGCTTGTGGACTTAGTGAACCTCCCTCACACCTCACTTTGTGCGCATGGCTTGGCCATTTGTGCAAGAAAATTCTGACTTAGAAGCCTAACTCAGATCTGAACCATCTTCTCCCCTCCTTGCATGTGAATAGAGTACATTAGAAGCAACCTTGTGTGCAGCCCCATCCCCTCAAGTAATCAGATTTTTCATAATGCTTAATCATGCCACTTCCCCTCACTCTCCCTTTAAATTTGCGCACAAGAGGGGGCTGCCCCCATTCACTTGTGCAGCCAACTCCTTTCCCCTCTCCCTCACACTCTAGCTTAGCATTGCAAGAACCTTAGGAGGAAGAAAGACCAAGCCAACTCCCTCCTTCCCTCACCTTAAAACCGTGACTATACACCAAGCTAGTGCAAGCCTTGTTCCTCAACCTTGAAGCTGTCCAAGTGGTTCCTCCTCATCCTTGTTGCGCATAGATCACCATAGGAAGTGAGGACTTGTTGTGAAGTAAAGCTAGAAGGAGTGTGTG
Organism: Gastrolobium villosum; assembly: GCA_032173675.1. Classification (NCBI taxonomy): domain Eukaryota; kingdom Viridiplantae; phylum Streptophyta; class Magnoliopsida; order Fabales; family Fabaceae; genus Gastrolobium; species Gastrolobium villosum. The sequence continues at coordinate 5,387 of JAVKPL010002873.1, forward strand.
CTACAAGAGGTAGGCCTTGAACTTAGAACATTTTCATTGTAACCATGTATGCATGCTTGAATGTCTCCTTGAAAATGTGTTGCTTTGGATCTTGATTGAGCATGGTTAAAGTATAAGTATGGAGCCATTTTATAATGAGTTGTATGCATAAAGATCTCATGGTTATGCTTAAGATTAGATGCCACTGTTTTCTTGTATGATTATGCCACTGTTTTGGAGAGAAATGTGCCACTGTTTTGAAGGTGAGATGCCCACTGTTTCGGTTCCTCAAAGTCACCCTTTTATGCCACTGTTTCTGCACATTACATGCCACTGTTTCTGCACATATATGCCACTGTTTCTGCACATTACATGCCACTGTTTCTGCACATATATGCCACTGTTTCTGCACATTACATGCCATTGTTTCTGCACATATATGCCACTGTTTCTGCACATTACATGCCACTGTTTCTGCACATTACATGCCACTGTTTCTGCACACATATGCCACTGTTTCTGCACATTATATGCCACTGTTTCTGCACATATACGTCACTGTTTTAGTGCTCCCTAAGCCACTGTTTTTATGCATAAAAGGCCACTGTCTTACTCATCAAATGCCACTGTTTCTATGCATAAAATGCCACTATTTTAGTCATGAAATGTCACTGTTTCCATGCTTAAAATGCCACTGTTTTTATGCATAAAAGGCCACTGTTTTAGTCATCATATGCCACTGTTTTTATGCATAATGTGCCACTGTTTTAGTCATCATATGCCACTGTTCTTATGCATAAAATGCCACTGTTTAAGTCATTCCATGCCACTGTTTTTATGCCACTGTTTTAGTCATTCCATGCCACTGTTTGTATGCATAAAATGCCACTGTTTTAGTCCATAATATGCCACTGTTTCAATGTCCAAAAACCAAGATTTATGCCACTGTTTTGGAAGTTCAAAGTGCCACTGTTTCTGTTTTAAAAACGCCACTGTTTCTGTTTTAAAAACGCCACTGTTTCTGTTTTAAAAACGTCACTGTTTCTGTTTAAAACGTCACTGTTTTGCTGCTGTAAACACTGCTGTATGCTCACTGTTTTGCTGCTGTAAACACTGCTGTATGTTCACTGTTTTGCTGCTGTAAACACTGCTGTATGCTCACTGTTTTGCTGCTGTAAACACTGCTGTATGCTCACTGTTTTGCTGCTGTAAACACTGCTGTATGCTCACTGTTTTGCTGTAAATAGCCACTGTAAATGATTAGTTGTAATTGATTTAGGTGCGCTTAAGAAGTGAGATACTTTGCTGCTGTTTGGTAATATTTAAGGCAAGCAAAGGTAAGTGTCAGGCGATGATGCCTAATGTGACTATTGACTACTGGTATAGAATTGTAACATGATGCTCCATATACCGTAAAAATATTATGTTCCATTATAATGAAAGGAAACTGCCGAAAATGTGCCGTGATGGCTATATGCTATGAGGTAAAGACGTTATGTGGCAGCATAACGCATATGAAAGGAATATAATCATGCATCTTACATCATACCGCATTTTTACGCCTGGTGTGTGAAAGCATAGCATGACATGCATGTAACAAGATCATATAGGCCTTGTTTTAGAATAGTTATGTACAGGACCATGTGTTTGAGCAAGCATCATATAGGCATCCCCAAGGTACCGGGGTATGGGACACTTGGCATCAGTCCGCATAGGCCCACAGATGGAATCCACATGGAGCTCAGGTGCCAAGGGATATTTGATTCCACTGTGAAGTGCGCGCACGACGGTGCTAAAAGCGCAAAGGAAAGGCGTTATATACGCAATATATGAATATGATAAAAAGGAAAAGGAAAAGGAACAAGGATATGTTGAAGTGACTGTTTATGATTTTGTGCCTAGTTAATACTGTTATATTACTGGTTTTATTGCCACACTACTGGGATTATTCTCACCCCTTCGGGGCTGCTATTTTCCTAAATGGCAGGAGGACATAAAAGCACATGAAGGAGTAATATTTTGCTGTTGATTGCTGATGCGTGGATTATCACTGTTGCTGTTTGTTTAAATGGATGACTGTAATGATTAATGTTTTGGTACTCTTGGATGACTGTAGTCTTAATCATCTTTATGTTAGCTTGAACTTCTATGAACAGCAGCTATTTTGGATTATACGGACTTGTATACTGCTATGAGGTTCTTTGTTAGCTCATGTGACGTTAACGACTCTAATTCCGCTTAGCAAACGACTCTCTTGGATGCATACAAGGGAGGGCGTTACACCTTTGCATTTATTTTATTCATCCATTTTCGACGGAATTCATTTTCCGTCGAAAAACTTCACAAAATAAATTTCTTTTGCATTATTTTAATTCATCCATTTTCGACGGAATACATTTTCCGTCAAAAATCTTCGATGGAATCCATTTTGCGTCGAAAAACTCACAAAATCAATTTTCTTTGCATTTATTTTATTAATCCGTTTTCGACGAAATCCTTTTTCCGTCGAAAAATTTCACAAAATCAATTTCTTTTGCATTTATTTTAGTCATCCGTTTTCGACGGAATACATTTTTCGTCAAAAATCTTCGACAGAATCTATTTTTCGTCGAAAAACTTCATCAAATCAATTTCTATTGCATTTATTTTATTCATCCATTTTCGACGGAATTCATTTTTTGTCAAAAATCTTCGACGGAATCCATTTTCCGTCGAAAAACTTCACAAAATCAATTTCTTTTGCCTTTATTTTATTCATCCATTTTCGACGGAATACATTTTTCGTCAAAAATCTTCGACAGAATCCATTTTTCATCGAAAAACTTCGTAAAATCAATTTCTTTTGCATTTATTTTATTCATCTATTTTCGACGGAATTCATTTTCCGTCCAAAATCTTCGCCGAAATCAATTTTCCGTCGAAAAACTTCACAAAATCAATTTCTTTTGCATTTATTTTATTCATCCATTTTCGACGGAATTCATTTTCCGTCAAAAATCTTCGACGGAATCCATTTTCCGTCGAAAAACTTCACATAATCAATTTCTTTTGCATTTATTTTATTCATCCATTTCGACGGAATTCATTTTCCGTCAAAAATCTTCGACGGAATCCATTTTCCGTCGAAAAACTTCAAAATCAATTTCTTTTGCATTTATTTTATTCATCCGTTTTCGATGGAATTCATTTGCCGTCAAAAATCTTCGACGGAATCCAATTTCCGTAAAAAATGTTCTACGGAATCCATTTTCCGTCGAAAAACTTCACAAAATCAATTTCTTTTGCATTTATTTTATTCATCCATTTTCGACGGAATTCATTTTCCGTACAAAATCTTCGACGGAATCCATTTTACGTCGAAAAACTTCACAAAATCAATTTCTTTTGCATTTATTTTATTCATCCATTTTCGACGGAATCCGTTTTCCATCGAAAAATTTCACAATATCAATTTCTTTTGCATTTATTTTATTCATCCATTTTCGACGGAATTCATTTTCCGTCGAAAAACTTCACAAAATAAATTTCTTTTGCATTAATTTAATTCATCCATTTTCGACGGAATACATTTTCCGTCAAAAATCTTCGACGGAATCCATTTTGCGTCGAAAAACTCACAAAATAATTTTCTTTGCATTTATTTTATTAATCCGTTTTCGATGAAATCCTTTTTCCGTCGAAAAATTTCACAAAATCAATTTCTTTTGCATTTATTTTAGTCATCCGTTTTCGACGGAATACATTTTTCTTCGAAAATCTTCGACAGAATCAATTTTTCGTTGAAAAACTTCATCAAATCAATTTCTATTGCATTTATTTTATTCATCCATTTTCGACGGAATTCATTTTTTGTCAAAAATCTTCGACGGAATCCATTTTCCGTCGAAAAACTTCGCAAAATCAATTTCTTTTGCATTTATTTTATTCATCCGTTTTCGACGGAATTCATTTTCCGTCAAAAATCTTCACAAAATCAATTTCTTTTGCATTTATTTTTTTAATCCGTTTTCGACGGAAAACATTTTTCTTCAAATATCTTCGACGGAATCCATTTTCCGTCGAAAAACTTCGCAAAATCAATTTCTTTTGCATTTATTTTATTCATCCTTTTTCGACGGAATTCATTTTCATTCAAAAATCTTCACAAAATCAATTTCTTTTGCATTTATTTTATTAATCCGTTTTCGTCGGAATTCATTTTCCGTCAAAAATCTTCGACGAAATCCATTTTCCATCAAAAATCCTCTACGGAATCCATTTTCCGTCGAAAAACTTCAAAAAATCAATTTCTTTTGCATTTATTTTATTATTCCGTTTTCAACGAAATTCTTTTTCTGTCGAAAAACTTCACAAAATCAATTTCTTTTGCATTTATTCTCTTTATCCATTTTCGACGGAATTCATTTTCCGTCAAAAATCTTCGACGGAATCCATTTTCCGTCGAAAAACTTCACAAAATCAATTTCTTTTGCATTTTTTTATTCATCCGTTTTCGGTGAAATTCATTTTCCGTCAAAAATCTTCGACGGAATCCATTTTCCATCGAATATCTTCCCAAAATCAATTTCTTTTGCATTTATTTTATTCATCCGTTTTCGACGGAATACATTTTTCGTCAAAAATCTTCGACGGAATTTTCCATTTTCCAACGAAAAACTCCATAAAATCAATTTCTTTTGCATTTATTTTATTCATCCATTTTCGACGGAATTCATTTTCCGTCCAAAATCTTCGACGGAATCCATTTTCCGTCGAAAAACTTCACAAAATCAGTTTCTTTTGCATGTATTTTATTAATCCGTTTTCGACGAAATTCTTTTTCCGTCGAAAAACTACACAAAAACAATTTCTTTGGCATTTATTTTATTCATCCATTTTCGACGGAATACATTTTTCGTCAAAAATCTTCGACGGAATCCATTTTCCATCGAAAAACTTCATAAAATCAATTTCTTTTGCATTTATTTTATTCATCCATTTTCGACGGAATTCATTTTCCGTCAAAAATCTTCGACGGAATCCATTTTCCGTCGAAAAACTTCACAAAATCAATTTCTTTTGCATGTATTTTATTAATCCGTTTTCGACGAAATTCTTTTTCCGTCGAAAAACTACACAAAAACAATTTCTTTTGCATTTATTTTATTCATCCATTTTCGACGGAATTCATTTTCCATTTCTTCCGTCGAAAAACTTCACAAAATCAATTTCTTTTGCATTTATTTTATTCATCCGTTTTCGATGGAATTCATTTGCCGTTTCGACGGAATCATTTTCCGTAAAAAATCTTCGACGGAATCCATTTTTCGTCGAAAAACTTCACAAAATCAATTTCTTTTGCATTTATTTTATTCATCCATTTTCGACGGAAATCATTTTCCGTCCAAAATCTTCGACGGAATCCATTTTACGTCGAAAAACTTCACAAAATCAATTTCTTTTGCATTTAATTCATCCATTTTCGACGGAATCCGTTTTCCATCGAAAAATTATCAATTTCTTTTGCATTTATTTTATTCATCCATTTTCGACGGAATTCATTTTCCGTCGAAAAACTTCACAAAATAAATTTCTTTTGCATTAATTTAATTCATCCATTTTCGACGGAATACATTTTCCGTCAAAAATCTTCGACGGAATCCATTTTGCGTCGAAAAACTCACAAAATAATTTTCTTTGCATTTATTTTATTAATCCGTTTTCGATGAAATCCTTTTTCCGTCGAAAAATTTCACAAAATCAATTTCTTTTGCATTTATTTTAGTCATCCGTTTTGGACGGAATACATTTTTCTTCGAAAATCTTCGACAGAATCAATTTTTCGTTGAAAAACTTCATCAAATCAATTTCTATTGCATTTATTTTATTCATCCATTTTCGACGGAATTCATTTTTTGTCAAAAATCTTCGACGGAATCCATTTTCCGTCGAAAAACTTCGCAAAATCAATTTCTTTTGCATTTATTTTATTCATCCGTTTTCGACGGAATTCATTTTCCGTCAAAAATCTTCACAAAATCAATTTCTTTTGCATTTATTTTTTTAATCCGTTTTCGACGGAAAACATTTTTCTTCAAATATCTTCGACGGAATCCATTTTCCGTCGAAAAACTTCGCAAAATCAATTTCTTTTGCATTTATTTTATTCATCCTTTTTCGACGGAATTCATTTTCATTCAAAAATCTTCACAAAATCAATTTCTTTTGCATTTATTTTATTAATCCGTTTTCGTCGGAATTCATTTTCCGTCAAAAATCTTCGACGAAATCCATTTTCCATCAAAAATCCTCTACGGAATCCATTTTCCGTCGAAAAACTTCAAAAAATCAATTTCTTTTGCATTTATTTTATTATTCCGTTTTCAACGAAATTCTTTTTCTGTCGAAAAACTTCACAAAATCAATTTCTTTTGCATTTATTCTCTTTATCCATTTTCGACGGAATTCATTTTCCGTCAAAAATCTTCGACGGAATCCATTTTCCGTCGAAAAACTTCACAAAATCAATTTCTTTTGCATTTTTTTATTCATCCGTTTTCGGTGAAATTCATTTTCCGTCAAAAATCTTCGACGGAATCCATTTTCCATCGAATATCTTCCCAAAATCAATTTCTTTTGCATTTATTTTATTCATCCAATTTCGACGGAATACATTTTTCGTCAAAAATCTTCGACGGAATCCATTTTCCAACGAAAAACTCCATAAAATCAATTTCTTTTGCATTTATTTTATTCATCCATTTTCGACGGAATTCATTTTCCGTCCAAAATCTTCGACGGAATCCATTTTCCGTCGAAAAACTTCACAAAATCAGTTTCTTTTGCATGTATTTTATTAATCCGTTTTCGACGAAATTCTTTTTCCGTCGAAAAACTACACAAAAACAATTTCTTTGGCATTTATTTTATTCATCCATTTTCGACGGAATACATTTTTCGTCAAAAATCTTCGACGGAATCCATTTTCCATCGAAAAACTTCATAAAATCAATTTCTTTTGCATTTATTTTATTCATCCATTTTCGACGGAATTCATTTTCCGTCAAAAATCTTCGACGGAATCCATTTTCCGTCGAAAAACTTCACAAAATCAATTTCTTTTGCATGTATTTTATTAATCCGTTTTCGACGAAATTCTTTTTCAGTCGAAAAACTACACAAAAACAATTTCTTTTGCATTTATTTTATTCATCCATTTTCGACGGAATACATTTTTCGTCAAAAATCTTCGACGGAATCCATTTTCCATCTTAAAACTTCATAAAATCAATTTCTTTTGCATTTATTTTATTCATCCATTTTCGACGGAATTCATTTTCCGTCCAAAATCTTCGACGGAATCCATTTTACGTCGAAAAACTTCACAAAATCAATTTCTTTTGCATTTATTTTATTCATCCATTTTCGACGGAATTCATTTTCCGTCAAAAATCTTCACAAAATCAATTTCTTTTGCATTTATTTTATTCATCCGTTTTCGACGGAATACATTTTTCGTCAAAAATCTTCAACGGAATCCATTTTCCGTCGAAAAACTTCACAAAATCAATTTCTTTTGCATTTATTTTATTCATCCGTTTTCGACGGAATTCATTTTCCGTCAAAAATCTTCACAAAATCAATTTCTTTTGCATTTATTTTATTAATCCGTTTTCGACGGAATACATTTCGTCAAAAATCTTCGACGGAATCCATTTTTCGTCGAAAAACTTCATAAAATCAATTTCTTTTGCATTTATTTTATTCATCCATTTTCGACGGAATTCATTTTCCGTCAAAAATCTTCGACGAAATCTATTTTCCGTTTAAAAAATTCACAAAATCAATTTCTTTTACATTTATTTTATTCATCCATTTTCGACAGAATTCATTTTCCGTCAAAAATCTTCGACGGAATCCATTTTCCGTCGAAAATCTTCACAAAATCAATTTCTTTTGCATTTATTTTATTCATCCATTTTCGACGGAATTCATTTTCCGTCAAAAATCTTCGACGGAATCCATTTTCCGTCAAAAATCTTCTACGGAATCCATTTTCCGTCGAAAAACATCACAAAATCAATTTCTTTTGCATTTATTTTATTCATCCATTTTCGACGGAATACATTTTTCGTCAAAAATCTTCGACGGAATCCATTTTCCATCGAAAAACTTCATAAAATCAATTTCTTTTGCATTTATTTTATTCATCCATTTTCGACGGAATTCATATTCCGTCCAAAATCTTCGACGGAATCTATTTTCCGTTTAAAAAATTCTCAAAATCAATTTCTTTTGCATTTATTTTATTCATCCATTTTCGACGGAATTCATTTTCCGTCCAAAATCTTCGACGGAATCTATTTTCCGTTTAAAAAATTCTCAAAATCAATTTCTTTTGCATTTATTATATTCATCCATTTTCGACGGAATTCATTTTCCATCAAAAATCTTCGACGGAATCCATTTTCTGTCGAAAAACTTCACAAAATCAATTTCTTTTGCATTTATTTTATTCATCCATTTTCGACGGAATTCATTTTCCGTCAAAAATGTTCACAAAATCAATTTCTTTTGCATTTATTTTATTCATCCGTTTTCGACGGAATACATTTTTCGTCAAAAATCTTCGACGGAATCCATTTTCCATCGAAAAACTTCATAAAATCAATTTCTTTTGCATTTATTTTATTCATCCATTTTCGACGGAATTCTTTTTCCGTCCAAAATCTTCGACGGAATCTATTTTCCGTTTAAAAAATTCACAAAATCAATTTCTTTTGCATTTATTTTATTCATCCTTTTTCGACGGAATTCATTTTCCGTCAAAAATCTTCGACGGAATCTATTTTCCATTTAAAAAATTCACAAAATCAATTTCTTTTGCATTTATTTTTTTCATCCATTTTCGACGGAATTCATTTTCCGTCAAAAATCTTCGACGGAATCCATTTTGCGTCGAAAAACTCACAAAATCAATTTCTTTTGCATTTATTTTATTCATCCGTTTTCGATGGAATTCATTTGCCGTAAAAAATCTTCAATGGAATCCATTTTCCGTCAAAAATCTTCTACGGAATCCATTTTCCGTCGAAAAACATCACAAAATCAATTTCTTTTGCATTAATTTAATTCATCCATTTTCGACGGAATACATTTTCCGTCAAAAATCTTCGACGGAATCCATTTTGCGTCGAAAAACTCACAAAATCAATTTTCTTTGCATTTATTTTATTAATCCGTTTTCGACGAAATCCTTTTTCCGTCGAAAAACTTCACAAAATCAATTTCTTTTGCATTTATTTTATTAATCCGTTTTCAACGGAATACATTTTTCGTCAAAAATCTTCGACGGAATCCATTTTTCATCGAAAAACATCATAAAATAATTTCTTTAGCATTTATTTTATTCATCCATTTTCGACGGAATTCATTTTCCGTCCAAAATCTTCGACGGAATCCATTTTCCGTCGAAAAACTTCACAAAATCAATTTCTTTTGCATTTATTTTATTCATCCGTTTTCGACGGAATTTATTTTACGTCAAAAATCTTCACAAAATCAATTTCTTTTGCATTCATTTTATTAATCCGTTTTCAACGGAATACATTTTTCGTCAAAAATCTTCGACGGGATCCATTTTCGTCGAAAAACTTTACAAAATCAATTTCTTTTGCATTTATTTTATTCATCCATTTCTGACGGAATTCATTTTCCGTCAAAAATCTTCGACGAAATCTATTTTCCGTCGAAAAACTTCACAAAATCAATTTCTTTTGCATTTATTTTATTCATCCGTTTTCGACGGAATTCATTTTCCGTCAAAAATCTTCACAAAATCAATTTCTTTTGCATTTATTTTATTAATCCGTTTTCAACGGAATACATTTTTCGTCAAAAAACTTCGACGGGATCCATTTTCGTCGAAAAACTTCACAAAATCAATTTCTTTTGCATTTGTTTTACTCATCCATTTTCGACAGAATTCATTTTCCGTCAAAAATCTTCGACGAAATCCATTTTCCGTCGAAAAACTTCACAAAATCAATTTCTTTTGCATTTATTTTATTAATCCGTTTTCGACGAAATTCTTTTTCCGTCGAAAAACTTCACAAAATCAATTTCTTTTGCATTTATTTTATTCATCCATTTTCGACGGAATACATTTTTCGTCAAAAATCTTTCGGAATCCATTTTTCATCGAAAAACTTCACAAAATCAATTTCCTTTGTATTTATTTTATTAATCTGTTTTCGACGGAATTCATTTTCCGTCCAAAATCTTTGACGGAATCCATTTTACGTCGAAAAACTTCACAAAATCAATTTCTTTTGCATTTATTTTATTCATCCATTTTCGACGGAATTCATTTTCCGTCCAAAATCTTCGACGGAATCCATTTTACGTCGAAAAACTTCACAAAATCAATTTCTTTTGCATTTATTTTATTCATCCATTTTCGACGGAATTCATTTTCTGTCAAAAATCTTCACAAAATCAATTTCTTTTGCATTTATTTTATTCATCCGTTTTCGACGGAATACATTTTTCGTCAAAAATCTTCAACGGAATCCATTTTCCGTCGAAAAACTTCACAAAATCAATTTCTTTTGCATTTATTTTATTCATCCGTTTTCGACGGAATTCATTTTCCGTCAAAAATCTTCACAAAATCAATTTCTTTTGCATTTATTTTATTAATCCGTTTTCGACGGAATACATTTTTCGTCAAAAATCTTCGACGGAATCCATTTTCCGTCGAAAAACTTCACAAAATCAATTTCTTTTGCATTTATTTTATTCATCCATTTTCGACGGAATTCATTTTCCATCAAAAATCTTCGACGGAATCCATTTTCCGTCTAAAAACTTCACAAAATCAATTTCTTTTGCATTTATTTTATTAATCCATTTTCGACGAAATTCTTTTTCCGTCGAAAAATTTCACAAAATCAATTTCTTTTGCATTTATTTTATTCATCCGTTTTCGACGGAATACATTTTTCGTCAAAAATCTTCGACAGAATCCATTTTTCATCGAAAAACTTCGTAAAATCAATTTCTTTTGCATTTATTTTATTCATCTATTTTCGACGGAATTCATTTTCCATCCAAAATCTTCGCCGGAATCAATTTTCCGTCGAAAAACTTCACAAAATCAATTTCTTTTGCATTTATTTTATTCATCCATTTTCGACGGAATTCATTTTCCGTCAAAAATCTTCGACGGAATCCATTTTCCGTCGAAAAACTTCACATAATCAATTTCTTTTGCATTTATTTTATTCATCCATTTCGACGGAATTCATTTTCCGTCAAAAATCTTCGACGGAATCAATTTTCCGTCGAAAAACTTCACAAAATCAATTTCCTTTGCATTTATTTTATTCATCCGTTTTCGATGGAATTCATTTTCCGTCAAAAATCTTCGACGGAATCCATTTTTCGTCGAAAAACTTCACAAAATCAATTTCTTTTGCATTTATTTTATTCATCCATTTTCGACGGAATTCATTTTCCGTACAAAATCTTCGACGGAATCCATTTTACGTCGAAAAACTTCACAAAATGAATTTCTTTTGCATTTATTTTATTCATCCATTTTCGACGGAATCCGTTTTCCATCGAAAAATTTCACAATATCAATTTCTTTTGCATTTATTTTATTCATCCATTTTCGACGGAATTTCATTTTCCGTCGAAAAACTTCACAAAATAAATTTCTTTTGCATTAATTTAATTCATCCATTTTCGACGGAATACATTTTCCGTCAAAAATCTTCGACGGAATCCATTTTGCGTCGAAAAACTCACAAAATAATTTTCTTTGCATTTATTTTATTAATCCGTTTTCGATGAAATCCTTTTTCCGTCGAAAAATTTCACAAAATCAATTTCTTTTGCATTTATTTTAGTCATCCGTTTTGGACGGAATACATTTTTCTTCGAAAATCTTCGACAGAATCAATTTTTCGTTGAAAAACTTCATCAAATCAATTTCTATTGCATTTATTTTATTCATCCATTTTCGACGGAATTCATTTTTTGTCAAAAATCTTCGACGGAATCCATTTTCCGTCGAAAAACTTCGCAAAATCAATTTCTTTTGCATTTATTTTATTCATCCGTTTTCGACGGAATTCATTTTCCGTCAAAAATCTTCACAAAATCAATTTCTTTTGCATTTATTTTTTTAATCCGTTTTCGACGGAAAACATTTTTCTTCAAATATCTTCGACGGAATCCATTTTCCGTCGAAAAACTTCGCAAAATCAATTTCTTTTGCATTTATTTTATTCATCCTTTTTCGACGGAATTCATTTTCATTCAAAAATCTTCACAAAATCAATTTCTTTTGCATTTATTTTATTAATCCGTTTTCGTCGGAATTCATTTTCCGTCAAAAATCTTCGACGAAATCCATTTTCCATCAAAAATCCTCTACGGAATCCATTTTCCGTCGAAAAACTTCAAAAAATCAATTTCTTTTGCATTTATTTTATTTTCCGTTTTCAACGAAATTCTTTTTCTGTCGAAAAACTTCACAAAATCAATTTCTTTTGCATTTATTCTCTTTATCCATTTTCGACGGAATTCATTTTCCGTCAAAAATCTTCGACGGAATCCATTTTCCGTCGAAAAACTTCACAAAATCAATTTCTTTTGCATTTTTTTATTCATCCGTTTTCGGTGAAATTCATTTTCCGTCAAAAATCTTCGACGGAATCCATTTTCCATCGAATATCTTCCCAAAATCAATTTCTTTTGCATTTATTTTATTCATCCGTTTTCGACGGAATACATTTTTCGTCAAAAATCTTCGACGGAATCCATTTTCCAACGAAAAACTCCATAAAATCAATTTCTTTTGCATTTATTTTATTCATCCATTTTCGACGGAATTCATTTTCCGTCCAAAATCTTCGACGGAATCCATTTTCCGTCGAAAAACTTCACAAAATCAGTTTCTTTTGCATGTATTTTATTAATCCGTTTTCGACGAAATTCTTTTTCCGTCGAAAAACTACACAAAAACAATTTCTTTGGCATTTATTTTATTCATCCGTTTTCGACGGAATACATTTTTCGTCAAAAATCTTCGACGGAATCCATTTTCCATCGAAAAACTTCATAAAATCAATTTCTTTTGCATTTATTTTATTCATCCATTTTCGACGGAATTCATTTTCCGTCAAAAATCTTCGACGGAATCCATTTTCCGTCGAAAAACTTCACAAAATCAATTTCTTTTGCATGTATTTTATTAATCCGTTTTCGACGAAATTCTTTTTCCGTCGAAAAACTACACAAAAACAATTTCTTTTGCATTTATTTTATTCATCCATTTTCGACGGAATACATTTTTCGTCAAAAATCTTCGACGGAATCCATTTTCCATCTTAAAACTTCATAAAATCAATTTCTTTTGCATTTATTTTATTCATCCATTTTCGACGGAATTCATTTTCCGTCCAAAATCTTCGACGGAATCCATTTTA